>JAQQAE010000013.1:0-53414 GCA_029823295.1 Pseudamia nigra | reverse complement strand
GCTAAATAATGTGAGTGACCCAGGGTAGAATAAAGAAAGATGATAGAAAAATGCTGGAAATTGGAAGCCAAAAAAAAAATCACACAGCTCTTACGTTAGGGTTTGTTTGAGCTGTGTTGTTTCGGACATGTATTCAGGGTCCATCTCATTGAGTGATGTAAAGTGATTCAGACCATCACATAAACTGGAAAATTAATTAAATCAATCTTAAATGAGGTTAATTATTTTAGAGCTAATTAAGGAATTAACATATTTTAATACAAACCCCTTGTCCATCTGTTTGACAAAGAAAAGAACAAAGCTCAGATACAACTTTAAGAAATTTATTGTTATGCCTTTAAAATGTTTGCATAATTCAAACACCAAAAAGTGAACATCTTTTTTTTTTTGCATAAGAACTCCAAACAGTGCAATCTAAAAAAAATAAAACAAATAAAACAGGTGTCACATTGTGCCAGTAACCATTCGTGCATTCTCTCTGAGAAGTTTAAGGAATCTATTATCCTCAAGTGGGGACATTAAATTTACAGCCAGTACTAATTACTGTCCATGAGTTTTCACCCTGTTGGTTCTGCGTCATGGCAGAATATATCTGCGACCTGATGGTAATATTCTGGATTCAACCCACCGAGGACGGTGCGGGTCAGCTAAGATCTTTCTTTACAGGTTTGTCCTTTTACAGGCCCTGGCGAGTAACAAGTGCAAGCATAGAAAACACATTCCTCTTGATGAATTTATTTGTCACAGATGTCAGACCTTTATAAAGTTACACTTTTTCCCATTGGTGTATGGCTGAAGGAACAACATTATGTATACTATGATGCTTGGTATGGCCTCATGACTTGGTGAAAATGGTGATTATTGTGGAGAGTATTGTGATTATGATTCAATATTAGAATTATAAGCTTTGTTGTCTCCACGACAAGGCAAGTTTATTTGTATAGCACTAATTGTACACAGGGCAACTTGGAGTGCTTTACAAAAGGCATAGAAATACATTAAGAAAATCACAGAATAAATGAAAGGCATTAATTTGATTAAAAACCTACAACATAATATAAAAAAAAATACATTAATCAAAAACATTAAAATTAACAGAAATTAAAATAGAATGATAAAGAATAAAATGCTCAGACACCTCTTTGTAGAGCAAAACACCTCTTTGTTGTCTTTTTTATTTTATGTTTTATTTAAGAATTAAATAAAAGGGGAAATTTGTCTTCAAACAAACAGGTGTTAGAACATGCCTTCGCCCCATTCAAACACAGCCTTAGCATTGACAAATATAAAATAAATACCAAGGTTAAACACAACAGTGCAAACAGTATGAAGTACAGAACACAATAAAATGTCAATGTGTTGTGGGTGCAGCATTCAAACTACTTTGCTCAGTTATGAAGAAAAATCCACAGCTTAATTTTTTATTTTTGCAAATGGGATAGGCTCCCGCACCCCCCCCCCCCCCGACCCTCACGAGGATTAAGGGGTAGAAAATGGATGGATGGAACAAACATACCAAAACAAACCAACCAAAATCAACAAAAACAATAATAACCAAAAATAAGCAAATGGAGCAAAAGATTCTGCAAAATGTGTACAAAATGAAGAAACATGAAGCATGAACTAGCAACAAAGTTTCCCACAGTTAACAAAACCATTCAATAAATAACATTGTTTTGCAACAATTTGGAAAAATAATCAGCAAAATCAAAAATGAACAAAAACGAATAATTAAATGATGCTATATCCTCATAGATCTAGACCTTTAAATTGTAGTCTCTTGTTTATATAGCCATGTAGCATGAGTTTATGATTACAATTACTTCTTATTATTTACCAGTGTATTACAACACCCTTTCTTTTTTTCAACAGTTACATATTCCTGTTCCATATGCAAGGCCACATTCAAATCCACCAAGACACGACTACATCACATGAAAACAAAGCACAACATGTCAGCGGCTGCATCCAGGAACACCCTCCTACATGGACAGAAACCAAGTACACCTGTCATTACTCCGATATCTATTTCTCAGCCAGCACTGCTACAGGTGGAGCCTAACGGACCTCTCCAAAAAGTCGATGCCAACATCGATACGGAACAGATTCGCAAATTAATTGAATCCTTGGGAAATGTGCAAAAAGTGAACCAGGTTGTCATTTTGGGGCAGGTACCACCTAATGCCCCACCTCTAGAAGTCCAGCAGAATTCAAATCTGACAGAACCATTGACTTTGAATCTGAATCCACCTCAGATAGATTTCATGGGACTAAAACAGAATGAGTTGAAACCAGATGACCCAATGGAGCAAACAATTATACTTGAGCCAATCACACCAGATGGACAGTTAGAAAACCCCTCCTTCTCAGAGCTGGGATCGCACATAGCAGCGGCGGACAGTATAGAGCTAACACTTGTTGACAGTCAGCAAAGTGAGAGGCCTATGGGAGAGGTGATGCAGCAGATTTTTCAGCAGCCTGAGATGAGTACAGTTCAGTCTGATGCAATGGGTCAGATGGTTTGTCACAGTGAGGTAGTGGAGCTCCAAGGAAACATGGAGCAAACTGTCATATTAGAACTGACGTCTACTTTGATTCCAACTGGGGAGCTGGACGAATCCCAAAGTGTTCCACAAAATCAGCTGTCCTTGTCTTCATTGGTACCTACCACTGAACTGGAGAAAACCCCCGATCAGACTGTGATTATTGAACAGGAAACCAGTTTGTCTGTTCAACCATTAATCTCTACAGTAACGCTGGAACTGACTCCTTTACCAACAGAGCAACAGGACCTTCCTGCTTGCACTTTTATTCCACCAGACACACTTACAGGGATTCCCAATGAATCCGAAATTAATCTTAGAGAAGTGGAAACTAATTCAGAAATGCAGTCAGAAAGTCTGGAGCAGGTCCAGTCTGCGACAGATGGAGATGAAAGACCAGAATGTACTGAACAAGCACAGGATGAACAAGCAGCACCTGAAACAAAGCCTGTAGAACATGGAAAGGTTCAGGAACAGGAAGAAAACCAGCCTAAACCAGACAGCAATTCTGATAAAGAAGATGTAACACCACAAATCGAAGTTAAGCAGGTGCAACAGAGCTCAGAAGTACCCATAAATATAATGTCAGCGCAAGAATTGGTAAAAGTGCGTAAAAGAAAGCCACCCAATGCCTTTTTCTTTCAAGGATACATGCAAGATCTAGTAGGGTCCTTACAAAATGATAGCAAACCTGCCAAACGCCCAAGGACAAAGAAGTCTCATCTTGTGGTCAAATTTGGCCCACAAAACAAGGAGAAAAAAAGCAAAAAACAGAAGAAGTCATCACAGCCGCATCAGGCAACACAAGAAGTTGTAAGAGTCAAAACACCTGAGAAAAAAGTGGCCTTACAGAAAAAAGGAAGAAAAGGGAAAACGGAGAAGACAGTGGAAAAGTCTATGTCTACACCTGAGAAAAAATCACCTTCATCAGCCAAAGACAGACAGCATCCACAACTCAAAGAGGATACAAGAAAAAATAAAATAAAACAAAAAAGTGAGAAGAGGGAGGAGGTGACACATATCAACGTTGCCTCACCTCTATTTAAAAAGAAACAGGAAAAAATTATGCAAAAAGGAAAGGCAAAGAATGGGAAGATGACGGGAAAAGAGAAAAAGAAAGGTCTGACGAAAGAGGGGAAAACGGATGTCAAAACCAGCACAGATTCTGCTGATGTACCTGGCCCAAACATAATACAGGATTCTTTACTACTGCTCAAAGGTCACAAACAGCCACAGCTAAAAGTTCACAAATTAGACCCTTCAAAGACAACAAGCCAGACACCGGAGACTTCAGTAAATGAGTCTCAAACATCTCACCTGAGTAAAGACAGTACAGGCAAAGGCTTATTAGAAGAATCTACAAGTGATCTTTCAAGTGAAGGCAAGAAAAAAGGAGGCAGGGCCAAAAAACCCAACCAAAAAGCACTTTCTTTGCTGTCCTCTCTTCAAACATCCCGGCAGCCATCTGAACCATTACCCACCAAGCCAAAAACTACCCGGAAGCGTAAGGCCTCTTCAAATGTGGAAACTGAAGGAGTGATAACCTCCAAGCGTGCCTTGGAGTGCAAAGATTGTGGAGAGAGGTTTGGTGAAGTCTCCTCCCTCCAGAAGCACAAGGCGATGGTGCATATTGTGGAGAGTCCAGGTCTCACTTACACTAATGGTAACATCTTTGAAGGCGTGTCCAGGTTAGATCTTTACCAGCTACCGAAGCCAAACGATAAGGCTGTCGGAATGATGAATGCTGGCACAGGCTGGGACACCGAGCCTGAACTGGGGGAGATAGACCGGGAACCTAGTGTGTCTTTCCCTGCTTTGAATTTGTCCCCCTCTCTACCAGTTGCTCCTTCAGACATTTACCTAAGTGGGTTTGACGACAGGGGTGAAAATAAAACTGGAGACCATCAGGCTCTTGGCCCTTCAAAAGCTGTCCCACCATCTGACTCTCCTTTGATTATACCTACTCAGACCAAAAATCAGGCACGGGAGTCTTTGGTGCCAGATAAGGACAAAACCCCCAGTGCTAATTCTGATGTCCAAGCTACCGCAGACGAAGACATGAAGGAAGATTTGCTTCTTGATGTAGATTTAATCACTGTGGGGGAAAATGACACAAATTTACCTCAAGACAGCATTCCCCAAAATGAATCAAACCTACCTCCTGGTGAGGCTGATAAAGAAACAACAACTGAAAAAAGTCTGACTTGGCAGACTGTGTCTTGCTCCACACATCAAACCAAGGTCAAAGAAGAAGAGGAGGAAATGTTGGTCCAAAAAGATGAAGGGAAAGGAGCTGTGACAAATACTGTGGGTAGGAGTAGAAGACAAGATGTAAGACATCTAAAGAAAGGAGCTATCTCAGACGGGGCTGAAGATCCTCTAAGGAGAATAGAACCAGAAGGAGAACAGGATGATTGTGAAGTAGTGTATGAAAAACCTTCTGAGATAAATCAGGGTCAGACTTATACAGAGTTCATTCAGTCAGTGTCCCAAACGTCACAGTCTTACAAAGATGTTGCTCCTGCATCAGCTTTGCCTTCAGTGCCATCCTCAGAGAACACACCTCAAGAACAAGTTGTTGAGAAGGAACCAGTCTGCACCGGTGCTGAGGCCGTAACGAATGACAGTGGCCTGTGGGGAGGAGAGGAGCAGGAGAGGGAGGCCGATCAGTCTCCTGGAGTTATACTCGAGAAGTTCATCACCTCTAAACGGAGACTGACTGCTGACAGTCAAGGCCAGGTGAGTTAGTTAATGTACTGAGGGATTGTCTTGTTTAAATGCATATTACGTTCAACAGTTGAGTAATTTAAATGCTTTCATTCCAGGATATGGAAAGCAATGCTGGGAATGAGGTCCTTAACAATGAGGAGATTAAGGTTGAAGAGAATATCTCAGATCCACCAATTTGTCTGAACAGACAAAGTTTAAGTGTACCACCACACCACCGAGATATACAAACTGTTTTGGTGAAAGAGGAGAGCAGCCACTTGCAGAATGACACTGAGGCCACACAGGGAAGCAGACACATAAGGTGGAATGTGGAAGTGAACAGTGAAAACTCCTCCAGCCCCGGTAAGTATTAGAAAGACTGTGTACAGTGCATCGCATTCGATTTATACAGTTGAAAACATCACAGTGCAAAAACTTGATGTGACCTTTGAATACATAAGATAGAATTGTTTGCTTGATGAAAGTGTGACTTCATACTGTTGTATGAATTGTTTTTACATGTTGATTTCAGTGTTGGAAAGTGTGGGGCCAGCTGGAGACTGTAGCGTCACCCCTGACATCAACACAAGGCATTGTATCTTCTACCCTGTTAAAGAAGAGGAGAGTGAGGTTCTACTGGAAGCAGCTCAGACCAACAGTGGACGCTCATCATCAGGGATGTCCAGTCCTGCCCATCACACAGAAGATCAGACAGCAGATTGTAATTTATGTCAGTCGTAGCTTTTTTGTGGTCATTCTTTGAAAAAGTATGTCCTAAATGATGAACCTGGTGATGGGTATAGTTATGTTTTAATGCTGGATGTGTTTACAGATGAAGGGAGCTACACTCCACAAGAATACCACGAAACCAGAGTGAGAGGAGTGTCGTCAGAAGCAGGAGTCGGTGGCTTTTCAGACACACAAGGTTTGTTGTTTTTGTCATTAATTATTCAAGACCCTCAAATATGTATTACGGTTATCAAACAGGCTGCATGTATGATTTATGTTTGTAATAATGTCCTTCATAGCTGATGCAGATGCTGAGTGGCAGCAAACACCAGGCCTACGGGACTTTCTTCTCCAGAGTTCAGATGAAGAGGATGCTGGTGCTTCTGAAATGCGTGATCCTCATCTCAACTCAGAAGCAGAAATAATAGCCTATTTCTACAAAAACCAAAACAGCAGTGTATATCAGCCTACTGAAACAATGCAAAGGTAAGTAGAATCCAGTGTGAAAAAATATTAGTTTAGCAGGAGTGTCCTGTGCACACTAAATTATGCAGTGCAGATGGGAAGCAGTGCATGTTTAGTTGAAGTTGAAGACTAGCAATATTTAATGTAGGCCAAGTTTATTTAAAATTCTATCTGAGACCTTAAACTTTCAAATGGTACCTTAAATGATTGAGAAGTGTCTCAATTGTACAAAACACATCTGATGAAGGCGCTGGTGCAGTTCTGTAAAATGCAGGTACATGTGTTCTCGGGAATATTTTGTGCAAACAATCCTCAACAATAACCATGTAAATCTAATCTTTTTTTCTTAACATCTTATTTGTTATGTCTGACTCTTCACTATAGTTCAACAACATCAAATCAGCTTCAGTCACCAGGAGTAGAGAACAGCACCCGAGCACCCATGGATTACTTCTCCAAGTACTTCAGCTGGGATTGCTGGGTAGACATATGTCGGTGCACAAACAAACAGTCCAACGTGTCCAACCCTGTCACAGCTCGAGAGGTGGCACAGTTCGTTGGCATCCACATCGCAATGGGAACTTTAAAGGTTTGTTTTTGCTGTGTATTTTCATTTATTATTTACATACACATCAATATTCCACTATTATTCTAAATAATCCATTGTGAATTTTAATAAATGGTCATGTGAGTCTTATAAATAGCATATTCTGTTTGCATAGTCAGGCCTTTTGCTGAATGGAGCATTTTCTCATTGAGACAAGTTTGGTCTGACAATATGTATGTTGTACAGAAACAACTGGGCAACATTGTTTAATGTTGTTAGAGATACATACACAGAAGTCCAGATGTCTGATCCGCAGGAAAAATATACATAGACATTATGGCGGACTTGTGTAGAAACATGTTTTTAGATATGCTTCAGTATCACCACTGCCTTTCAAAAAGGTGTTTGAAACGATAGGGAAGAAAGTCTCAGTTTGAACATATCTACTACCAGTGGAAACCTGTGAAAAAATCCTGTTTTGAGCATGTAAATAGGAACAGTAGATAAAGATTATCGCGTGTCTTTTGCAGAGTAAGGACAAACACCAGAGTATGTTTTCCATGTAAACAGAACCTCTTTTACTTTATCTACTGTATATAGTCAAATCAGTTCTAATGTATGTGTCTTGTTTCTTTCTAGTTTCCCAGTCCAAGGTTATACTGGGAGGACTTGACAAAAGTGCCATTGATTGGTGACGCCATGCCATTGTCCCGCTTCCTCGAGTTGTCTCACATGTTGCAGCTAGCTTCTCCTGAAAAGGATGCAGCCAGCAGTGATGAACAGAAAGAAAGCAACAACAATTTTCACAGTAAGCCTCACATTTCATCTGCTTCTAGTCCAGCAAGTATCTGCAATGAAAGGCTACATGAAGATTCTCAGAGAGGAAATGAGACCCTGAAGAAGAATGAAGCATTGCAGATGGATCCCCTCTGGAAGGTTCAGCCATTACTGCATCGTTTCTTAGCAGGGTGCCGTTCACTGAAGCGAGAGGGTGATTATGCAGTTGATCAATATCAACTTCCTTTAATTGAAAAGATGCACAGTAACAAACCATCACTTCATTGTACAACATTAATTGGATTTGGCGGTTTGCTGTTACATGTGGATTTTAAATTGGATCTTTCAGACAAAGAAGATACGGTAGAAAAAATGGCCCCCAGAGGCAGCATGGTATATCTTTGCAGACAGGAACTTTCCACCCCTGCGATGTTGGAGCGTCTTTTGGTAGCAGGGGTTCATGGTGCAGGCCGTGTGGGTGGAGCACGAGGACAAATCGGCGACGAGTTTGTGAGCTCAGATGGGAAGTTGATGTTACGCAGATCACACTCTGGCTTCATCCTTTCTACTGCAGGAAGCCGACAAAGGAACGTGGCATCTCTCATTGACAATTTCGAAAAGGCTCAAATGTCTGCTCGTCTCAACAGAGATTTGCAGAATTTATATTCTATCCCTGTCACTGCTTCAGTCCCAACGTGCTGGCCTCAAGCCGTGCTGTGGCACCTGACAGATCTAGCTTTAGTCAACTCCTGGCTCCAGTACAAACAACAGCACAGAGAAGCTACACCTTTAACTCTACTGGCCTTCAGACTTGAGGTGGCCAAGGCTTTGATTCTCTCCAGCGGCTCAGACACCCAGGACTCCGTTCCCCCGCAACCCTTCACAGAAAATGCTCATACGGCACAAGAAACCCCAAACCCAAGTCTGTTGGAGGAAAGTCCTCTACCTGATGCAGCCACACGTTACGACGGATCAGGCCACTGGCCAGAGCAGCTTGGGGAGGGAGAAGGAGGCCGGTGCCGTTTTGGAGACTGTCAGAGAACATCTCGGGTCCTATGCCTTAAGTGCTGCGTCTTTCTTTGTATTTCACGCCACCACAACTGCTTTTTGAATTTCCATAGTCAAGGGAATTTGGGAAAAGTATAATGATCACTACGGAAACTTTCTTTTCAAGTATTTAATGGTTTAGAATGTATATGAATTTTACTGATGAGTCTACATGTGAATCCAGCTAAACATAAAAAAATAGCATACGGGTCATTCCATGCCATTTCAACATACGCACTTCGGTCTCAAAAAGTTCTTAAATTTTTACATTACCCCCTATTTATCCAATAGGATAAATTTAAAATTTTAGTGCATTTGGATAGGGACTTTTCAAGATACGGCCAATTAAGGGAGGGGGTATGTGTCGATTTTGGCAAGCCTTCATTTTTTTTGTCTAATTTCAAATGTCAATATCTCGAGAACTACATGGCCAAGGGAACTGAAATTTTGTATCATGATAAACCTTTGCCTGAGAATATCCTAAAATATTTGTTACCTATCAAAACTGCTTGACCACATTTAGACCTTCTGACCCCATATTTGTATATGCACCAGGCTTGAACCTTTTTATAGTGTTGAGATGCCTAGATGGGCTGTACAAAACACTTAATATTAGGCCGATCTGTTTAGTGGTTTATGAGTAACGTTCTCCTCAAATCCAAAAAAACTGTCAGATTTTAATTCAATCATAAATCTCAAATTTGTACTACAGTACTCGCAAACAGCAAATTAGCCCCAAAAATTAAAACAAAAATCAAGTTGCATAAAGAAAAATTGCTTTACATCCCATGAATGAAGAGTCTTTGTACTTCAAATTAAAAATTGAAATCTGATTTTTTTTTTTTCATACATTCCCACATGGAGTTATGGTTAAATGAAAATCTGGCCCAAAACATTTTTTTGGGATACAAATATGGTTTCAGAAGATCTAAACCTGGTTGAGCGTGTGACCCGAATGTTTTTATTGCCATTTTTGAAGGGCTGGGATGCCTACCAGTTTTGATATGTAACAAATCTTTTGGTATTTTCTCAGAGGGCAGGCAAGGGTTTATCATGATACAAAATTGCAGTTCCCTAGGTCATGTAGTTCTGGAGATACAGACATTTGAAATTAGAGAAAAATATTCAGGCCCGCCAAAATCAACACACTTACTTAATTGATTGCATCTCGAAAAGTCCTTATTCGTATGCAATAAAAATTTATATTTCACCTATAAGATAAATAAGGGATAACTGGTAAATTTTACAGAATTTTTTGAGACTGAAGTGTGTGGGCATTTGTTGTCATAGAATATTTGGCATAGAATGACCCATAAATCTCTCTTCCTACAACCCTTCCATTATGCCTTTACTGGCAGTGCTATTTTGTAGCAGTTTTAAAACATCGAATGCTTTGATGTTTCTTGTATTGTTCAGCAGATGTAAAAAAGAATTTGCCTGCAAAAGTTAATGTGAAAATATTTCAGCCATATACTGTAAAAGCGTCATTGCATTAACTGATTTTTAATTTTTTTTTAGCCTGACATAATTTACATTACTTGTACAAATGAACTTGGTTCTTAGCTCAGTTAATTTGTGTTACTTGAATTTCATAATATATTAAAAGAATGACTTAAAAAAAAATACATAAACTCTGGCATTCTTTTTTGAAAAGTGCACACATTTGTTCTCATTACAGCAGACATTTTCACTCAGGAATTTAAAACGTGCAGTAACATTAAAAGGCCATTCTGCATCAGAGACAGATTATATGATTGAAAATGTTTCATTAATCTCACTTCACCAAATATTTATTTTAAAGTACTACAGAAGTAATTTTATTCAGGGAAAAATCACATAGATTTGTAGGATTGAATCACCAGCTTGTATTACTATGTATATGATCAATTTAAAGTGAAGTTTTTGTTCCTTTTTCTCACAATTTTCATAGCAACACAATGCTTTCCGCAGCACAGTACTGTTCAAATAGTGCTCCCAAGGGTAGGCTACCACAATGTGTTCCAACACTGCTTTTATGCAAACACGGGGTTATAATTAATCAGGCAAACTTGGGACACCTGTAGGAATTAGTTGCACCAACTTTCAACACTTCATCAACCTCCATTGGAGCAGAACAGCTCTGACTTGTTAACCCATGTCTTGTTCCCTGAAAAAAAGCCTTTTTGTATCATTCTGAAAGTATTATTATTAGATTAAACACATGAAAAACCCCCATCATAATATGTGATAAAATCAAATAAAGGCTTGGCTGAAATAGTATTATTCCCTCCATCAATATTCCTCATGCTTTTATGCTTTTAAAAAGGTTTTACAATTTTAAACTGGTTGAACGAGCCATGAGTTCAAACTTCAAGAAGAACAGAACAATACAGATCTGATTGAGTCTCCATCCATCACTTCCTCCGCTGCCGTCTCCATCTCATGAAGGGATGTTGGGCCCCTCGATGTGATGGAGATTTTTTATGATGTTTAGCATATGATAAAACAAGTCAGTTGTTTCAATATTACATTGAAATTATACATATCTTATGATTTAGAGACTTAATGAGCGTTTTGAAACTTATGGTGTCGTAAATTGAATTGAGTCACTGGCTCAATTTACCCCACAGCATGTGGTTCACTTTGCCCCATTGCCACCATTTTGGGGGGAAAAAAATTGCTATCTTTGTCATTCATGCTGTTCTTTAGCTAAATGATTCACCTGGTTTTGTACACTGGCAAATGATGAATTAGTATAAAACATATTTTTAGACCTGGGTAAATTTGCTTTGATATAAAGGTGATTGTATGTGACAGACAGAAAATTTACTATGACAAGCAAAAAATGTGTGTCAAAAAATACCAACCACTATATGCTTCTCTTCATCACAGGCAGAGAAAATTTCTAAGTGCTTCCTGAATTTAGGGTCACATGACAACAATTCTTCGCTTTTGCCCAGATACAGAGGGTGGGTCAATTTACCCACTGGCTCATCCTACCCACCCTCCCCTACACCCCATGGCAAACACAAAATAATCACATCAATCACAGATCATCCGAATAATCCATTACAGATACGAACATCATCAGCACAGACATTTGAAGAACATATCACATGAAAATTAATTAATTCTATAATAATTCTATTATAGCAAAAAATCAATTCAAACTTTGTTTCTACCACTTTCCCCCGCTCTAATCTGTAGATGCTGTAACTGCCATAACCACCTCCACTTGTTCAGCTGATTTAAATGAGTAAAAATCAATCACAGAATCTGAATAAACATAAAGACATCTGTGTGACGCCATCTTTAGAGGGGAAAGTCATCATGTGGTCACTGGTCAGATTTATCTTTTACAGCTACGACACCTAGATAGTCTACAATCACGTTATTGTCTAAAAATGTTTTTTTATTAGTCAATGTGATGCTAATGTTGACTCAGATGTTTTTATCTGTTCATCAGTCTGAATTTACGTTCAGCCCAAACTGTTGACAGTCTCACAACAGTCGTGCAAATGTAGAATTAGATCCTTGTTTGTTTTTATTGGAATCAACGTAGGGTTTACCCCTCCCAAAATGGCGGCAGCAGCGACCAACGCTTCCCCTAGCCTTTCAACGGTTGTGTCCCATTTGTCTCATCCATAGACTGTATAACCAAAGTGCCTCATCTAAACGTTTAGCTGTACTGTTTCTGCCTTCAAAATGAGGCAACCTTTTCTTATGTCCATATTTAACGTTAATAATAGACAAACACCACATTTATGTAAAAACGACGTACTTAACGTCCTAATAAGGACTCAGACTAGTGCTGGTAAATAGTAAAGATAAAGTCACTGAATAGAAGACAGTGCTGTTGACACTAACTAGCTAACGTTGACCAATACTAGTTGAACCTGGATTAACAGCAGAACATCTACCTGCTTAACCAGCTAAGTGTGAATTTGTGCTTTGTCGCCATCTTTTGGCCAGAACCACTAACTACTTCTACCTCCACTTTTTCCACTGTCGCCAGATGTGCAATAATTAGCCTCGGGTGTTTGCATTATAATTTTCTCTCCTGTGTGATGTATAATTAATAATATCAAATGTGCCAGAATCTCCACACTTCATGACACATTTCTAGTATCACTGGTTAATTTAGACCTGTGATTCCAAGCTTTAAGGATTAGTTTGTTACTTGTTCATTTTGATCATATTGTGTATTATTTTGTTCTGTTTTTGTCCATTTTTGTTACATCTGTTGTCACTTTGCTTGTTTTAATAATTATCTTGATTTTTTGTCCTTTTTTTATTCATATTTGCTTATTTTCTGTAATACTTTGTCTCTTTTTGTTCAGAGTCCTGTACCTGATGCAGCCACACACTGTGATGGATCAGGCCACTGGAGAAGGAGACTGGTGTTCTTTTGGAGACTGTTGGAACATTATTTGACACAACCACAACTGCTTTTTGAACATCGATAGTCCAAGGAGTTTGAGAAAAATATAATGATCACCACAGAATCTTTTTGAAGCTTTTTGTTTCCATATTTTAAAACAATTTGGGGAAAGTGTATTCTTGCACGGCCAGTCCAGTTACACTTTATTAGTGTTGTGTCAGTGCTGAAAATTCAGTCTGGTCAGGGAGGGAAAACAGAACTCGATGAGTTGTTTAACTAGGTGTATTTCTTTCAACAACTCATACTTGTCTTGGGTGACCCTAAGCACAGAATGCAGCAAATGGGCCTTTGCAAAAAAAGGTGTTGAGGAGAAACATTTACATGAGCAGAAGTGAACCTTGATATCAAAATGAGTAAATATATTTAACATACGAATAGAATACAGAGTACATCCTGAGAACCAGAGCGTGGAAAGTGTATTTGTCAATTTAGAGTTCAAACTTTTTGTTCAAGGTCTTGTTTCCTGGTTGGAAATATAACTACATTCTAGTGATAAAACCATAAATCCAGCAAATAAAAAAGGATTGTTATGTCTCCAGTAAATATGTTCTATGCTTTTGCTTCAAAGCAAAAATTGTTTTCTTTAATCTTACTGTTTTACTACATTTTTTTTTACATGCCTGAATTTTGGTGTTGTTTTAAGACTTTAAAATACATAAATTCCAAAATGTTTTTTGTAAAGCACTGACAGATAATTGACCAAGAAGCCTTTTTCCGTTTAGATATTTTTACATGATAATATAACTGAAAAACACAGGTGTCAAGTAAGAACTAAACCCAGCCTGATGAAATACCACATCAGGATAGTATTTTTTTATGTGCAAAAGTTTTAAGTTGTTAAAAGGGAAAATACTCATACAGTAATGTCCACCGTGTGTGTAGTCATACAACTTTATATTACTACATCTATAAGAGTAAGTAAGAAGAATGGAGAGTATTTGCTCTTTCCCAGTTATCTATAAGAAGCTGCTAAATTTTACATTTGGTATCTTGCATGAATAGTTTAGGTCATTTTATTGTTCCATATTTAGATTAGAAGTACAGCTGTACTTCTAAAATTATTATATTTATTTTTTAACAAAAAAGAATTACAACAAACTTCATTTGCCAGGGTTAAATAAAGACAAAGAAAGAAAAAAAAGGAAAGCAGAGTACAGAAATGACATGACAAAACTCAATGACATAGTACATTTGTCTGTCAGTGTTGTTAGTGTATATATGTCTTTAACTTATCCCAGATATCATCAGTATTGACTGCCTTCTTATTTCCCACGTCTCTTATTGTTGTCCCATATTTTTTCACTTCTATTCGAAATAATTCTAATTTCGGTTTAGTGTGTGATCACTGCCTTATATATGTGATATTTTCCCAACATCATCAACAACTGTACAAGAAAAGCAAAGTCTCTTTCTCTGCTGATGTCTTTAACGGAAGTAAAAATGTCACCCTGGAATGGAATTATTTGTCAAGCTTTTGTTGGAATGAAATTTTCAACAACAATCCAGAACATTTGGATGGTTTTGCATTGAAAGAACATACTGTATAACACAACAAAACCAAGAGGAGTACTCCTCAGTAGTCCTTGGCAAAATTTGCAAGACACTTGTGTAACTTTACTGTTTATGCAAAATTTGTCCAGATTTCTTTCCAAATAATTTAGATTCAAAACAGCCTTGCTGATGGCAGAATTATAGATACTAAGAGATTCCTGATGAATTTATTTGAGTGAAGTGACAAATCAGATAAACCAGATAGATAAACCAAAGCACAGGACCAGCATGAATGAAAAGTAGGTACCGTCAATGACTCACTATTTACATTTTCTCTATTTACATCCCTCTACATAAGGTTCAGTCGTTAGAACTGTTCAAGCGGTTTTGGGTCAGGTGACCTCAAGTGATCATAGAATCAGTGTGAATAGAAAAGACAAGCTAGTTCAAATTGACGTTAACTCTTGGTAAAGGAAGACGATCTTTGGCGTTTTATTTGTTTATTACAGATACCGCGACATACCAACATTTACCGAAAATACATGAAGTCGTTGCGTGCAGTTGTGATGTAAATTAGCGTAGCGACGTCTTGTTTGCTATATTGTCATGAAACGTCATTTTCCATACGAGACACAGCGCGTTCATTCCGCCGCCTTCTGTTTTTTTAGGAGCTGACGCGGCTGATTTAGTCTTTCAGCCTTAAAAGTCAAACGCTGAGTGTGAACAACAACGGCACAGGAGTGCACGGGGCACACTTCGCTCCCGGCGGCCATCTTAGCTGAACGAACGGCGGATTCAGGAAGTGTCCTGTCTATGCGTTGTACTTCTGTGGCGTCAACTCTCAGTCAAACTACCTTCAAAGAGCGGTTAGAGGTAACGTCAATGTTTATCAGTTTTATTTATCTTCATGTTTTATGCTAAGAAGGAACACACGTGCACCGTATTGATTTATGAGTAATGCACACACACAGCAAATAACGCCTTAAAACTAAAGTGCACGACAGAAGCATGAGAAGTCTCCGGTTGTCTTTGAATGGCAGTCACTGTTGTTAGCGCTAACTAGCTAACCGTTCGCAGGCTAGTTGGCGGTAGCCCGCACAATTGCATGATACTAAATAACTAGCGTGAACCCACGGGGCACACACGTGGGTCTAAATTTCTGTTTCTATGCGCAAAATCTCAGTTTACGTGCTAGACTCGCTAAAAGCGTCTGTACAGCACAGTGAAGGCCGGAGGTAGTCGTACATGGAGCTAGCTAGCTCCCTGCTAGAGGCCTCTGGTAGTATGTGCACCGTTAGCCTACGTGGGTTTAAACTCATCCGGTTTCTGTAGGGAAATGTGATATTACTTATGGATCCCGCAGTTTGGATCTGTTAAAGCAAGCATACAATGTTGCGTTATAGTTGCCTCAGCCAACTTAACGCAGTAATTTTCTTGTATGTCGCCATCTGTTGACCAGTCCTGTGGAGTTGTGATCATAACAGTGTTACGTTACCGCTGCTCACAAATAACTTGTTTGCTCGTGGACTAATTACAAATTTTGTGCTCGTTTTGCCCTCACGCACAGTTGAACCCAGGATAATTCCTGTTGGGGTCACAGGATGGACTCGGATATTTTGAATATAGAGGAGATTGTGATGGGACGTGGACTCCCAGATCCACCTCCAGAGGTTCCTCCGGAAAAGCCGGCGGAGCCGTACAAACCCATCAGCCTGAACGGACCCCCCGCGGCCCCCGTCCAACCATGTACGTTTAATAGGAGGTACACACACTATTTTTTTTTTTTGTTTTTTCGAGAAAATGGAAACAAAGTGAACAACTGTCCATGTCTCCCATTATTTTTTTCAGACCAGCATGAAAATCTGCAATGTTTCCAGTGCTTTATCACCTTCTGCAGTGCCAAAGCCAAGGAAAGGCACATGAAGAAGAGTCACCGGGAAGAATATAAGCAGCAGCTTCAGCAGGTAATGTACACAGTAGTATGTACAGGGTCCCCACGCTGATTTTAATGGGTCTTTAAAGTTTATCTGAATAGAATGCCTGTTGAAACACACTCAGTTTACAATCTTTAAAAAAAAAAAGGATTTCCAAGTCACATGGGAGCATTACCAACCCCAGCACAACAGGATGTGCAATTGTTCTTCATCTGAAATCATAATGATATTTATAGATGTTTCAACAATTTTTAAACTGGTCGAAACTGGCAGGCAACTTTGTTTAGAAATTCTGCACATAGAAAACACATTGTAAGCGCTTGCCATAGACGAGACTAATTGCTTTGTGTTAAGGTCTAAGATTCTTTCTGTCTAATTTTGAACTCATCACCAGTGATGTCTTCACAGGGAAACACACTGTTCACATGCTACGTGTGTGACCGCACGTTTCCATCATCCGAGGAACTGACACAGCACCAGCCAACACACAGCAAAGATGACAAGCCTTTCAAATGTGTTCACTGCAAAGAGAGCTTTAAAACATTTTCTGAGGTGAGTGTAAAGGAAGTGAGACACTGTCACAACTTGTATGAACATCAAGTGTTTATACAATGTATCTGAAACTCTTTCTACTTGTCCCATGTAAACTGTGTTCTTCTCCTTTGTATCTGCTACTGCTTGTCCTGTGTCTGTATAGCTCACATGTCACAGAAGACAGTGGTGTCCAGAGAGGCAGCTGGTATGTAAAGATTGCAACGAAACCTTCCGAAGCGCCGGGTTGCTGCGTGCTCATCGCCTGACTCAACATCCTCGGCCAGAAGTAGAGACAGCAGAGACACCAGATGATGCAACAAAAACCCATCGCTGTAAAAAGTGTGGTCAAGGATTTGAAACAGAGCCCGAGCTGGTGGAACATCAGGAAAAGTACCCAGAAGGCCAGCAGTGCAATGGCAGTGCAGCAGCCAAGAAACGTGGACGACCTGCCAAAACTGAAGATGCAGCAGGTGCAGAGAAAAAGGGAAAGCGGAAAAAGAAGGACGAGACCGAAGCTCCTGAGGATCCAGAAAAGGGCACCTCAGAGGCAGCAGCTGAGGATAAAGGAAAAGCAGCTGGAGCAAAGCGTGGCCGTCCTTGTAAAGCAGCAACAAAGTCAGAAACAGAAGACAAGGTGAACCCTCCAGATGACACTCAAGCTCCAAAGGAGAAGAAACCTAAAGCGGATCCCACCCCGCCTCGGCAGCACCCCTGTCCAGAGTGTGACCTCGCATTCCCTGGTTTGATTCAGCTCCGTGCTCACAAAAAGGAGAAACACACCCCACGGAAAGCTCATCCCTGTGAAGAATGTGAAGAGAGTTTTGCCCGTCCTGAGCAACTGGATGCCCACATGTCGAGAGCTCACGCTGTCGGCCGCTTCGCCTGCTCAGTCTGTGGCAAGAGCTTTGGGCGCGAGCGTACCTTAAAAGCTCACGAGAAAAGCCACACAGAGGAGGAAAACTCTGCCGCCAAAAGATAATTGAGACATGGGGACATACCAGAGAGTGAAAGATTATTGAAGATTTTAGTCAGGAATTGTCCCTTTTTAACATTGGAGATCTGAAGCTAAATATGATTCAGAGATTCGGAAAAATGCTTGGAATGATGATTTAACAAGTTATGAGTTAAGAATTGTTGGGTTTGTTAAAGAGCTGTTGAAATTTGGATAAACAGCTACATCTCCTAGATCGACTAACCAAATGTTGAACCCATCTATTTCATCCTTTGTCTCAAAATATAGTTTATTTGTAAAAAGAAAGTGTTTTGATTAACTTTTTTAATGATTTGTTTCATTTTTTTTAAAGTGTGAAATGCGTGTAGTGTGAATTCTTACTTGGCTTGAGTTGTTAAACTCATTTTGTGGTTTTTTTTTTTTTTTTGGGTCTACTTTTTTCCTCTGGTTTTCAGACACAGATTGGATAGGTGGTTATATTGAACCAAATTAGACACCTAATAGAGATGCTATGTTGGAATGCGTAGACCGTCAAATGAATTGTGTCATGTACAGCTTCTGGTTCATATTGTGTATTTTTTACAATTTATATTTTGATTATTTCCTTTATAAATTAAATCTCATTGAGGAAGAATTTTAAAAAGACATAATCATCTGCCGAAACATTGTTTTGGCTGAGTGCTCCAGATTCAATGTGGAGTGTTTGGCATGTGGGCAGAAATGTTCCACTATAATCATGATTTCTCTTACTGTAAAATGTACTCCTTTATTTTTTCACCTGTTAGGAATCTAGTTCATATTTCATTTCTTAAATGGCTCTTTAATGCCTTAGAGTCTCATAAGGAACTGTATATCAAGTGTTATTCACTGATTGGATTGTTTCTCTCCTCACTGCAATGTGTCTGGACACTGAGAAAATGTAATAAAATGTACTATCACAAGGGAGACAGCTGAATGGTTTGTCTTTGTGTTTTTATTCTGTCCTAGATGTATGAAAAAACACATGGCCTTTTACTTTGCATTCAATTTGTAATATATTAAATCTTGATATTAAACATGCTTGGCTAGTATAAGGCAACTGTCGATATTCATTTAATACTTGTTGGATAACACCACAGGGTACGTGAACAACCACGCTTAATTAAAGACACTTCATATCTTTAACAAAGTTAAAAAGTTGAGTATTGGTACAGCTGTGTGCAATTTGATTTGTTACAAAATAAAACGAATAGAAATAGTTACAGTTTTTCTGAAGCCATTGCACACTTACTGAACAATTTTGACAGTTTTGTGTATTAAACTATTGAAACTCAACTGGTTGTACAGTATTTTTAATTTCTGCCACTTTCTAATCAAGTGCAGTTGGAAATATTTCATTTACCAAACTGGCAGCTGTACCAGATACTTCACACAAAGAGAAACACCTACAGTGCTGTGAAAAAGTATTTACCCCCCTTTGAAAACACAGATCATTTTCATGAGCCACTGCCAGACCTGTTGGATGAAGAAATCAATTAAACGGAATAAGTGAGGTAGGACAAAAGATCTGGAAAACAATGTGTGATATAAAGAAATTAAACAACACAAGAAACAAAGTCATTGAAATCTGTCTGGAAAGGGTTACAAATCCATTTCTGGCTTTGGGACTGAACCATGGTTTCCACATGGAGAAAACTTGGAACAGTGGTGAACTTTCCAGGAGTTGCCAGCCTTCCGAAATCACTGCAAGAGCACATTGAGGACTCATCCAGGAGGTCACAAAAGAACCCAGAACATGTTTAGAATAGAAGCCTCAAATACCTCAGTGAAGTTCATGGTTCAATAATGACAAAGAAACTGGACAAAAATAGCACCCATGGGAGAATTCCAATGTGAAAACCACTGTTGATGAAAATGGAACACAAAAACGTGTTTCATATTTGCCAAAAACATCTTGATGATCCCAAAGACAAAGAATTATACCTGTGGACAAATTAGATTTTTTTTTTTTTTTAAATGGTATGCGTCCAGTTACATCTGGAATAAAACTAAGACAGCATTTCATGAAAAGAACACCATGCCAACAGTCAAACATCTGGTGGTGATGGTGTGGGCACGTTTTGCTGCTTTGGGATCTGGACAGCTTACCATAATTGATAGAATCATGAATTTTGTTCTCTACCAGAAAATCTTGAAGATATCTGGTCAGCGTTTCATGACCTCAAGCTCAAGTGCAAGTTAGATTATGCAGCGGTTTATTGATCTTAAAGAAAAAACATCAAGGTCACCTTTAAATGGATCAAAAACAAAACAAAATGAAGGGTTTGATCTTGCCTAGTCCAAGTCTGAACACAAATCTGATTAAGATGCTGTGACATGACCTTAAAATAGCCATTCAGTGTTGCTGAATAACGACAATTCTGCAAAGAAGAGTGGATGGCAGCAATGTGAAAGACTGTCTGTTATCACAAATAATTGATTTCAGTTCTTGATGTTTTTCCCTGGGGCAACCCAATCAGTTAGTTTTAGGGGTAAATAATTTTTCACATGGTTTCAGATAGGTTTGGATCGCTTTTTCCCCTTAACCCTTTATCCAGCAATAGCCATGTATGGTAACTTTGCCAGCTCCAAGCCGATATTTTAGAAAGTACACTTATTTATTCTCCAGACAACGTTTATATAAAAAACGTGAAATTACTTTTCCTTTTTGGACTTAGTGCAGTTTTTTTATACTGTAAAGTATCACAAGTTCCATAAGACATAAGTCTGACTGCTGATTTGAAAATAAACGTTCCTTCATTTTTATATGTGTATTGTTTTCCCAGTAATTTATCCACATATTTCCTCTAGGTGGGTGAGGAACCGTATATGGTAACTTTATTATTTTAAATGATATTTACACCAACTTTAATTTGCTGCCTAAATCTGAACCTTTTTAAAAAGCCAAAAAAAGATTTTAAAAAGTCCTCTTACATCTAATGATAACACGCAGGCAATGACATTTTAAAGTTCCAAGTATTTCAGTAAGTGCCTTGCAAAGGGTTAATAAATGAAAATATTAATTAAAAATTGCATGATATTTTTACTCAGGTTATCGTAGATGTAAAAATTCTTTGATGATGTGAAACATTTAAGTGACTACTAGGGAAAAAAGGGGGTAAATGCTTTTCCACGGTAGTGTCTCCTGACGTGTAGTACCACTCCGCGCCGCTAGGTGTGCTGTATGGCTAACACGCACTTCCCGTTCTTGTGCTGCTGCATTTGTTTTCTATTTGTCCAACTCCCTCGTATCACCAGGGTGAGTTTGTAGCAGCTAATCGGCTAATTGAAGCGCAGTTTCCCCGCCCTTTGGAAGAACCTTTTTGTTTTCCGCGCGGAGCCTTATTCTCGTTTGTTCCGTAATAAAACCGCAGCACTGGCGCCGTTTTCCTAAGTACACAGTCGTTCCAAGAGCACGTTTTTTTTTATCGTCAGCTTTTTCCTGTCAGGTGAGCGAGGTGAACAATAGGTGTGTCATTAATGAATCCAGCCCAGGAACACGTCAGTCCACATCCACCAACACTGACATAAACAAGAAAACTAAGAACCGCCACAGATGTAGCCTGTTCGTTTGACAGGTAAGGAAACCAGTAACCTATCGACTTTATGTACATCACTTTACTGTAACATGGTCTAAACCCCTGCTAGAGTTTAACTTTGTATCGTTTTTAATGTAATCACAACCAAACATTGACTGAACACCTGCTTCTCCTTTGTGTTCTCTGACTTCCTGCTTTTCAGACTGCAGCCATGTCCATAGAATACACCATTGACATCCAGCTGACAGAGTTGGGTTTTCCAGACATACTCCAGCCACAGGAGTCAGAGGTCACCTGTCAGTCCACGTCGTCTGATGATGGCTCAATCACAAGCCACTCTTCCACCGCCCCAGCAGAGACGCAAGGGCCGACCCGGGTTTTGAGAAGCCAGCAGTCGAAGGTTTTTGCAGCACCTGATATACAGGACAAGCAAGTTGTAAAACACACTGCATGTCGCACACTGTCAGAGTCTGCAAAGAGTCACTCCAGTGCGGGGCAAGATCCTACAGGCACTCCTCTGCTGAGACGTGAACAGGACAAGCACAAAGAAAAAAATGACGCCCGGCACAATTCAATGGAAGTGCAGCAAAATGAGGCAGATGATGGTGATGGTGATGATGATGATGATGATGACTCAGAGGACAGTGATGTTTCAGAGGCCTATGAGGAAGAGGAGTTTGATGAGGAAGATGACGACGATGAGGAGGAAGAAGAGCAAAATGGTGGTATGGCTTATTTGCAGCGGTGTTTCCTTTTTTAATCTGGGGACTTGCTTATTAGAAACTACAAACCATCACTACCTAATTGTTGTTGTTGTTGTCCTTTCGGCTGCTCCCCTCAGGGGTCGCCACAGCGAAATACCAATGATTCGCATGTTTGATCTGGCATAGGTTTTTACGTAGAACCTGCAAATCAGGGATAGTATGAAGTTGTGCATCAAATTCAATTTTTTGACAATTTTAACTGCCATTTCATGATTTAAACTGGCAAAGAGCCATTTTGTAAAGATATTTGGTTAATAAATGACATTGTAAAAATATTCTGTGTAACAGTGGACTGAAACATCATATCAAAATTTTAAAACCAAATAAGTACATTAAGGAATAGTTGTAAGCATTCATTTTTCATTTATTCCTAAATCAAAAAGAATATTATAAGCACACTTATCATATGTCACTTATCACACTTGTAATATGTAAGTGTTTTGAAATACAAATTAATTTGGAAACCCAGGTACAATTTCCCATAACCCACTGACAGGTCCTCACCCACTGGAGGTGGATGATCTACAGAGCTTCTGAGAGTTCTTACAATCTGTAATTGTCAGTCATCAGGATTTTAGTTATTCTTTGAAGCTTCTTGATTCCACTCTAGTGTGCAAGAAAATACTAAAATTAGAAACTTTGGGTCTAAAGGCATTAGTGACGTAGGAAATCAGAGCTTAACCTTGTTGCTTCTTGAACTGCCACATGCAGCTCAGAGTAGTTCCCAAGTTGAGGTGGTGATATGGAAATTGACAGTTATCATACCATGTGCAGTGTATTTGTTCACCTAAGGTATTTAAAAAAACGCAACTGGATGGAGAATCTTGCATGTGCTTCTCCTTTCCTTCTAAATGGCCAGACTCAGACTTCTCTCATTTATTTATTCAGATTATTTTAAATTGTTTTAAATATACTTACATTTAAAAAAAAGTTTCAGTTTTAAGTGTTGATTTAGCCAAACAATCCATGAGATTACTTTTGTTGTACCTGACAGCACTGATTGTGCATTGCTCCATGCTATGATATTTTATGAGAGGGCCATTGTACAGTGAAAGTCTAACTGTTACAGCCCTTGTACAACATGAAACATTCCTGTTCCTTTTTGTTCTTTTCCTTTCTGCAGAGACTGGAGACTACCGCTGCAGCGTCTGTGACCTCCAGCTTTCCTCCAAATTCAAGCTCCAGGACCACATGAACCTGCACACAGGAACGCGTCCATATCGCTGTGTTGAATGTGGGAAACGTTTCTGCCAGATTTACAACTATCGTGTCCACCTTCGCACACATGCCAAAGTGGAACCGCTGCGCTGCCGCATCTGTATGATGCCCTTTAAGACGCAGAAAGACCTGAAAGATCACCTTTCACGCTATCACTTGGAGGACAAGTTTTATGAGTGTGACCAGTGCAAGCGTGTGTTTACGACCTTGGAGGCATGTGAAGTTCATGTACAGCTGCACAGATGTGCTCCAAGTATTGTTTGTGAACTATGCGGCCGCAGTTTCACGTCTCAGAAAGCTCTTAAACGTCACCGGAACAGAACCAAATGTCGTGGCACTTTTAAATGCACCGACTGTCCAAAGACCTTTACCAAGAAGAACGCTCTGCTCAAGCACAGCTTCTCTCATCTGGGTTTGTTGCCTTACACATGCATCCGGTGTCGCTCCCACTTCCGGCTGGCAAAATTGTACCGCCAACACCAGTGCAGGCCCCACCGCATTCACTGCGTGGCATGTTTGAGAGAATTCCTGAATAAGGTGGACTTCGAGCAGCACAAAAAAGACACCGGCTGCTGGGGGAATCAGGAGCCCAAGAGCGATGAAATTCGATGTTTGGAGTGCGGACAGCGATTTGACACTCCCGAGGAACTGAAACAGCACGCAGGGGCTCACCAGAGAGTGCTGAAATGCGCTGAATGTGGGAAGGGTTTCCGATCGGCCCTGTTGTTGATGTCCCATATGGGTGGTCACGCTGGCCAGTCTCCTTGCCTCTGTCAGAGCTGTGGCCTGGGCTTCCCCCACCAGCAGAACTACGACAGCCACCTGAAGACGTGTGGACACACATCCCAGCCTTTGGTGAGTGTTCAGCGGAGTTTTAGCTTATCTTTTCAGACAGCTCTTGGTTTTAGTTCAGGGATGATTAACATAAAATTTGACTGACCCAACCTCGTATGAAAATCAGATTGTAGAGAAGTGAAAATGTATAAAACTAGGTAAACAGTAACTATTTAGTGGATGTTATTTGACTGCACATTAATGTTCATGAATCTTTAGACCATTATGCCAAAGCTTTGTGGAAATCAGACACACAGCTTGGAGGTTTAGGCTCCTCTTGCAAGAAAATGTTAATTTATTTCAATAAAAATACATCTGTCTCATTTTAGACAATTATCACCATTATTATCCCCACAATTACAATATCACACACAATATATATACAACAAAAAGCTTAAAGTCTTTTGTTGTCTAACTACATAATGGGAAAAATCATGTAGTTTTGAGGCTTCCCACATTGAATGTATGTCAATTTATCTTGGGCGGTGCCTAAAATGACTTGGTTATAATGATTGGAAACCTTGTATTACATACATTAGATGTTGGTCACAGCCCCATTTTGGAGACACAGTTACACTATCAAGGCTATTCAATATACTGCCATGGACTGGGCAGCAGCAACAACACTTCATGTGTTGTCAGTATTTATGTACGCTATATTTACCATTTTTTTCAGCATTCTGCCTTGTTATCAGAAAGCTCTGTCGTATGTGGAACTGGAGCCCTGAAATGTTCTCCAAAGTCACCAGAGACCCTTCACAACTTTTACCTTGCACAAAACAGGAGATGCTCATCTATCATTTCTTTGACTGGTTAATTCCCTTCTGCTATTATGTGGCTGTTTCACATTAACTTAGATCCAAAATGACCAGTGCATTGTGGTGGACCAGTAGCTCCTGTCTGAGGTAAAGTCTCTGTATGGCAAAACTGTTAAAATATCCAAAACACTGAAAGATGCTTAACAATAGAAAGAAAACGCAAAAGAAAATAAATTAATTCATATGACTGTTAAAACTATGGGAATGCCAGTTAGAACAGGTGGGTGTTGATCAGTGATTTGAAGGTCTGTCATGAGTCCCTGATGTTGTGGGAGGGAATCGCAGAGGGTGGAGGCAGCGGTAACAAAGGGTCACTCCCCCACAGTTCAGTGCTTGGTTCTGGTGATGTAGTTCAGGAGGTTGGAGTCAGCAGTATGCTGATTTAATTTTCCAGTCTGTGCCCCAGACAAAGGTAAATTTAGGTCTGGAATCGTACTGGGGTGCTGTCAGTAGTAGCTCATTGCTGCTCATGAATTTGGAGGTTTTGAATGTAAAGACTGAATTTCCTCACAGGGACAATTATTCAGACCCACTTCAAATAATCCTAACTTTTTTATTTTCTAAATAACTGTTGATGTTGGTTGTATGTCACACATTTTGTATAATATGTCAGTTGACCTGGATGTTTAATTATTTTTTTTCCTAAGAAACGCGAGTCCTCCAAGAGCTCCACATCTGACAAAAAGAATACCGCCCCAGCCGCTAAAAAGAAGACCTCCTCATCCAAGAAAAACAAGACCTCCTCAACCGCCACAAACAAGACCTCTTCAGTTGACACAAAAAAGCCTGATGTGAAACCCACTATGCATATCCTCAGCCCACAAAACACATCGCATCCACCCAATGCTGTCACTCCACCAGTCATTGTAAACAACTCCAGTACACCAACTCTGGATTCCTGTAGTCCAGGGCCCGTGACAGAGGGTGTTTCTGTTCAAACCGGCCCCGATGGACTATGGAAGTTAGCCCTTGACAAACAGCCACCTCCTGGTATCATACTTGTCTTATCTCTTCCTGTCTGCGCAACTCAACCCAGTGGCATGACGATCCCAGCTCCAGATGCTCAGACCATACAGGTCCAAACTCCTCCCCTTTCAGGTAGTGCTTACCTCGGTGGAGCAGTGCTGAATGTCCCTATGAATCTGGTACCAGGGATTACACAGGATCCAAAACTTGATCAACCTCTAGATTTGTCTAAGAAGTGCACCCGAGCGATGCCCGCTCCGAGTGAAGTTCCTCTTGAGATTAAATGCGAGCCGGGGGATGTTACAGTGTCAGGAGAGGGTGAAGGACAAGAAATAAAAAACAGCAATACTAACACAAATGATGGCACAAAGGACTCAGTTGTGAAAAACACGGAAGGTGTTACTGCATCCTCTGGAGTAATAAATAATATTAAGAAAGAGCCTCAGTCTCCCAGATCTCACAGTTGGCCGTCTACATTCAACCAGCCGACTGACTTGAAAATCAAGAAGGAAGTAAAGATGGAGGTTGACATTCCACCCCCTCCCTGTCCTGGTATGGACACATAAGTATGTAATAATCATTGTTAGTCTTAAAGAGAGAGGACTGAAATAAAACTCACTCCATGATATTGAAAGAACATGTTAAACCCAGAAAGGTCTAATGTCCTGTTTTGGTGTATATGTAAACCAAAACCGTAGAAGACAGATGACCGTTTATTTAAAATGTTTGTTAGTTTCAGTACAACGATCATGGAAACCCCTTGGTGAATTTTTATTACACACCTTTGAATAGACTGTTAATAAATCTAGTTTTTTTTTTTATTACTTTCTTCTGTGACTTGGGGGTTGAGAATATTTTTTCTGTAATTAAAACATTCCAAGCTCTGGTATTTATGTAAAGGTAAAGTTATTTTGTATTTGGGTAAAGCTTGGGCCACCTGCAAAATGGTACGATGGTAAACATGGATGCTATGCAATATTGTGCAGGAATTTTCACACCATTAAAACAGTCTCGATTACTGTATCTGTATGTCCTTATTTTTGTATGGGGATCTTTTTATGTATCGAAGTTCAATGTGAACACTGGATTTCTTTTCTATTTGTTTATTTGTGTAGGTATATGGTCTTTACTACTATGCTTAATATTTATGGATGCAAATAGTGGTACTGATAAATAGTATGGCATCGAGTCATTTTGTGATGTGCATATACTGAAACTTGACAATTTGCAGGTATCCTTGATGTTTTTCTATCACCATTAAACAGTGATCTTTTGTGTGAGATCAGTTCATTTCTTGTTAAATGTTTTTTTTTTTTTGTCTGTTCCCTGAATGTGTTGTTGCAATACACAAGAAAGTGTTCGTTCCTGTTCCTTAAAAGCAGTGAATGTAGATCGAGTGAGTTTTTTAGTGTACAGCACTGCTCTGTTATTACATTAAACATTAAAAACCATATGTGCAGATCTGGGTTTTTAAACAGGATGCTGCAAAGCACAACTTTACACCCACATGTGGGTATTTTATTTATGACAAGTATCAGAATGTTGAGCGTGAGTTTGATGGTTTTCAAAGCTACTGTTTTCTGACAATATAAAATCAACATTTTACCTATAAAATGATAACTTTGCTCTCATCATATACTGCTATGTTTTTACATTACTCTTAATAAACAATTATGTAAATTTCTAAGAATTGAATATGTTTGCCTATTTTTATTTTTAAGTGCTTTTCACAAACTATTTTTTATTATTTCATTAATTTTTGACAGATTTCTTAATTTTTTTGGTTGAATTCGTGGATTGCTTATTAATTTTTTGTTCATTTAGTGAATTATTCATTTTTGGTGAGACTTTTTGATGGAAGCAGATGATTTGTGCGGACCCCTACCCGGAGCAGTTGGAAGAAGAAGAAGTAGTGATATTTTGAACAGTTTTGTCAATTTTCTTGTTTACTGCTTTATTACATTTCTTGGAATATTTTGTTCATTTTACTAAATTACTCCATCTTATTACTTTTAAGAAGCTAAAATATGTGAATTTATTTACAGTTGAGGCTATTTGGCCTATAATGGTTTTTTGTTTCTAATTTTGGATCCAAAAGATGCCACATTTATCGTAAAATTTTGGGATCTTCCAATACAGAAAATTGAATCCATTGTCAAACGACATAGTTTAGTTATGAAGTGACTTGATCGGGCTGTGACGGTTATTTGTAATGTTTCTCATGATGCAACATGTATCGACGTAAAAACATCTTAAAAGCAAAAAGTACTAATTCATATTTCACCAATGTATTTTAAGGATTCAATGCGTTTTTCCGTCAATTGTTTTTACCTTCAGGCTTTGATACAAAAAAAAAAACTACAAATCCTGTCACATGACCCAGAAACCCGGAAATACAAAGTGTTTGGCGACGAGGTGATTATGCGAGTAGGCTACATTAGACATGTAAAAATGTAAAAAAACAAAACAGATTATGCGTATTTTGTTGCATTTACTGTAGTGAACATTACTGTTTGAATCATAAAAAGTGATTCTTATAAAGCTAAGAGTTCGCCAACAGCAGCGTTTGGCTCCATTTATGGACAAAGACAAGTGTAACGACATTGTAAGTAGGCGACCCCGTTGTTGTGTTGAGCAAAAATGATTTTAATGGATCGATTTTAAGAGAAACTAGTTGCTTCAGCTAAAGTCGTGATACATTTGATCTCCCAGTCCTTAAGGCTTTTTGTAGAGAACAGACTGACTGATTCCATCCTGCTCCTGCAGCAGACTCCGTGCTCCTGGATGGAGATGCATCAGTTCATCGGTGAACTGATCACATCTGGAAACGGCTCCAGTCAGACTCTGAAGACTCAGCCCGAGCTGCTGAACGTGTCGTGGGGCGTGGCTGCAGGAGAGGCCACGAGATTCAAAGACGCTTTTCACGAGTCTCTGCAGCAGCCTCGACCTGTTCAAGAGCCAGATGCACAGAAAACCAGGCAGGAGGTAGAAGGTAAGAGCCCAAAAGAATGACTGCAGGTGGACAAACTAGGCTCAGAGGTACTTGGACTTGAGTATCGCCGTGTTTTCATACTTGTTCTCCAGTACAAGGGTATTCAACCCTTGCCACAAAGGGCTGAGACACTGCAGGTTTGAGTTCCAGCCACTCACTAAAGCAGGGGTTTTCACTGAAGAGCAATCAGTGGGAAGGAGTTAAGTGAAACTGGCTGCTGCAGAGACTGGTTGGAAAGAAAAAGTCCAGTGTCTCAGCTTTTTGTGGCGTTGGTTGAACACCCCTGTTCAACTATATTTGAGAGGTGCAGTCCATTTCCAGATGAAGATTTTACACTATGACCTGTAGCGTCCGATGTTTTAGTCTTGTATCATACAAAAAGCATTGTGTAGTCAGGTTCATAATTAAGACATTATGAGTTGCTTAAGACCGATCAATTAAACCATACTTGTCATATGGTTCAATTGCAATAAATGACCAACAGACAACAAAAATGAGAAAAACTTGAAAATAGATTTGCATTTCAAAACTCAATTCTTTCTTTTTCCTCCAATTAATCTTGTGACAAAATCTGAGATTTGTCTGGTGTGTCTATAAAACAAGACATAAAGTAGATGAACGCCTACAACAGTACCATGCACTGCCAATACTGCTTCATTATGATCACAAATCCACGTTTCTATCTATTGTAATGTATTTTTTTAACTTGTGTTTAGAAGAACATCACCCTTGCACCTGTCCGGGCTGCCCATACTCCAGTCCCACGCCCATCTTTGAAACTTTAAAACCAAGGCAATCGTCTTCACTGTCATCACACCCAGAGGGAAGATGCCGCCCTAAAGTCCCTAACAGCACTGCTCCGTCAAGCATCAGCATCTGCTTACCAGACACCACTGAGCCGAGCAGCACCTCCACATCGAAGCTAACAACCGCACCGCCTAGCCGACGGGTGAGGGAGGACGCAGAAAGATCAGCTCAGACCGCAGACCAGAACTCGAAGACTGCTCCATCCAGTGCCCCCTCCGGGTCCTTGCCCCAGGTGTCCATGTTTCCCTGCTTATGTTGCCATCGCAGCCTGCAGACCTGTGCACAGATTTTGCACCAACAGGGGGAAGCAGATTCTCTGTTTTCTCATGCTCATCATCATTTCCACCACCACCACTGCCCTCTGACCTCTTGCTTATCTTGCCCACAGCTTGGTCGCACTCACTCAGCACAGCTCTCTGGTCCTTTCCCCTGCTTGTCTTGCCAGCATTCCTTCCCTGCTTGCACTCAGGTCTGCCACAACCAGCACAGACAAACACACACTCAGCAGCACGATGAGAGAAGCAGAACGGCTACGAATCTTGTATTGCTACACCCCTGTATGCACTGTTCTGCCTCCTTTTCCAGACCCTCCCAGCTGCTGCAGCACCAGCGCTCTGAACATGCCCAGAAACAGCCCGGCTTCCTTTGCACAGAGTGTGGCAGGGCCTTCAACTCCCACAGCAACCTCCGTATCCACCTTAACGTGCATACGGGCGCTCGGCCCTACATTTGCTCAGATTGCGGGAAGAGTTTCAGCCAGTCAGGTGCCCTGAAGATTCACAGACGGATCCACACAGGGGAACGGCCATACTCCTGCGGCTTTTGTGGGAGAGGGTTTCCCCATCTTGCTGGGGTCAGAGCTCATCAGAGGACCCACACAGGGGAAAAGCCCTACCGCTGCAATCAATGTGGGAAATGTTTCACCCAATCAGGGGCTCTGAAGATCCACACCCGTATCCACACAGGAGAGAGACCCTTTATCTGCAGTCTCTGCGAGAAAGGCTTCTCCAACCGTTCCGGGATCCGGTTCCACTATCGGACTGTCCATGGATTAGGCCCTGATTATCCTGGGGAACCTGGGACAGGTGGTGCCTATCAGGGATCTGCAGTCCGTGCTTGTCCTCCAGGGCGTCCCAGGACTTTTCCCTCTTCCAACACAGATCTAAATACACCAAACAACCCAGAAAACAACTCGCATACAGTTCCCACTTCCACAGGTTCCCCTGTGTCGATCTCAGCTCGGCCTGGCTCGACTTTGCATCGTAGAAATGACAATAAATCTCAGACAGAGGGAGAAAACAGTAACGCGAACAGAGATGGACTGCTATATACATGTGAAGACTGTGGGCTGCAGTTTAAAGACGCCCCTTCCAGGAACAGACACCAGACTTTGGTTCACTACTCCTCTGATGAGAGAAAGGGAGTGGGAAAAAGCAAAGAAATGAGCAGAAACGACAGGCTCCAGGATAGTACCAGAGTCAGGGAGGTTAATTAATGTCACTGTAAGGAGAGACTGATACGTTGAATTAATTGTAGTTAATAACTGATAATTGTTTGGCCTAACTTTATCATTTTAACTCTGAAGTAGCATTTTTTACTGCTGTATTAGGTCGTGATGAATACTCAGCACAATTTCCTGAAGCCCATGGTTATACATTACTGCCAAACAATGAAAACCTTAAAGAAAATCAGTTTACCATCACCTGAAACAAAGAACACAGATCCACACATTAAAAGCAGGAATGAGGTTTTGCTTGGAAATGTACTTGCACATTTCAGTTTCAACAAATTTTCATTTTAAATATTAAAATGTGGCCTACTGTCACTCAATACCATCAGCTATAAAATCTGTCCTAGAATGACCTTATTTTTGTTTACTGTGCCTTATCATACAGCGGAGATGGCTGTATTTCCACGTTTTTTTATTGAAATGTACTAATGACTGAATATGACACCATGAAACTTACAAGGACATCCATTAGATTATATTGCATAAGTCAATGTGTTAGAATTTTAGATATAACTGCAGTCAGTTACTTTCAAATGGCAATTATTACACAGAATGCATACAAAAAGACATGTACAGTTTTCTTACTTTAATACAGTACAAAGTTTTTATATACATTTTTTCTACCAGCAGTATAAACAATGTGTTCATATTTGTTAATTTCAATCAAATTAATAGGCATTTGAAACCCTGTAGGTACATTATTTCCCATACAAATGGCACTGAAAACAAATTAAAGTCAGGATTTATTTTAATTTGTTATTCTGTACTTTAATTCTGTAGTTGTTTTTCATTTGTGAGAAAATAATTGTGCAGAGGTAAAAATCCACCATGTAACAACAGAGCAACATATTGACATTATTTGTTTCATTTCCCTTTTTGCCTTTCTCCCATAACAGGACTGACTTTGGGCAGACAATAACATGTCAACTGTTCCTCAGTCTGTTCTGAGGTAAAATAAAGACAATCATCATAGTGGGTCGTGGTCCATGTGAAAGATGAGTCTCACGACGACACCTCGCCTGTTGTGCCTTTACATGTAATACTGTAATCAAAACATTTATTTTAAGCAAATGTCATTTATGATTTATGTTAAAATAAGGATTAAGAACTGGCTGACTAATTAGCGATCAAGTACTGGTAAATGTTCAAAGCTTAAGGCAGCCATCTAGTGGTTATATTTAATCATAGCAGTAACAGGAACCACATTGTGACAGTGAACCATTTATGGTACCTCTGAAATATTGTATCTTTTCAACAAAACGTGGAAATTACATGATGCTCACATAAGTAACATATTAAGTTAGTTTCTTTTGCATTAACCTGTCAAACTGAAGCATACATTGCCATCTGTCTTCTGAAAGTGCAGCTTGTGATTAATTCTCATTAAACGGCATTTATCAATAAACAGTAACTGTGGGGATATTTGTGTCTCTGTGGCTCTCAGATCTTGCTCTGCTGTGAGAGTACAAATATGCACAGTGGCCTAAAGTGACTCCTGAGCTCACTAATCACTCACTGGACGTTCAGCTCTGTGAGTGTTAGTCTCCTGAACACCGCTGTCCAACAGCAGCCACTTGACATCACTACCTCTGGCCTCTGACCTCAGTGCATGCCATTCCTCAATTGAGTCTTTTCATGTGTGAGCTCGCTGTGTTCACAAAGGCTCCTCGTATGTGCGCTTCTGTAGTGAAGAGTCACAAGACTTGGGCTCTGCATAGACCGCACTGACTGGCCGTGGACTGTTGTTATGAAGGACGGGGGTGCAGTAACCATTGGACAGCATCCTGTGCGAGGGACAGTCATACTGAGCGTGGTGGGACGCTGCCCTGCAGCCAGTGGTGGGTGTCGGCGCTGGGGCACTGTGGGTGCTGCTGTGAACGCTGGTCTCGGCGGGCTGCTCGCTGAAAGGGGTGGCGTACTCGGGCTCTGGGGGAAGTGGCTCGGCATACTCGGGCAGGTTTCCAGGTGTGTCATAAAGGTTGAAGGTGAAAGGGGTGGTGTAGGCCTCATCTGAAGGAGGCCTGAATGTCGACCCAACTTTCTGTCCAACTGGTTCAGCGTAGTCTGCAGAGATTCATATGTGAAAACTAGTCAAAATCAGTGGGAGACAAAGCTTATTTCATTCACTAAAAACTAATGCATTGCTGTCTCATATTCCTTTGTTTAACCTGTAAATAATCTCATTGCAATTAAAACTGAATTAGGTGAAATAACTAAAAACATTCCCAAGACAAAACCTTTTATATTGGGATGCTCTCGTCTGATTTAAACATGTTTATAATAGCTCATACGCATTTTTACTTTGGCGGTGACTCTGCTGAAGAGATGCTCTGGGACGATCTTACGAAGTAATAATAATAATAATAATAATAATAATAATAGATTGAATTTATGTAGCACTTTTCAATCCTGCTTCTCAAAGCCCTGACAATGAATCTGTTATTCATTCACTCCACGTTCACTCCTGGTGGTGGTAACTACATCTGTAGCCACAGCTGCTCTGGGGCAGACTGACGGAAATGTGGCAGCCAATTTACGCCAACGGCCTCTCGGACCACCACCAGTCATTCCTTCACAACTATGGACAATTTAGAGTAGCCAATTCACCCAGTACTAGTACATGTTTTTGGTTGTGGGAGGAAGCCGGAGTACCCGGAGAGAACCCATGCAGCTGTTCACTGGACTTGAACTGCTTGAATTTCAATTTAAAAAAGTAGGAAAATTGGGGTGTTCTAAAACTTTTGACTGGTAGATTTGTAACATCAAAGACAGCGTCTTTAACACATTTTGTTTACTATATAATCCCATACATATTTGTTCACAGTTTGGATGTCTTCGGTATTAACATGTAGTTTACAAATAATAATGCTGAAGAAAAAACACTGACATAACTTTTGACTAGTAGTGTATGTACAGCTGAAAACCTTCCTACTGTTAAACTATTACTGTGACTAAAAATCCATCACAGGAGGTGAAGCTTATTTACATCTGTAGCTCCAATGTATAGAAATTCTGCTCATACTCAACAGTGTCATATACCAGAGAAACAGTGAGCCCCTGCTAGAGGCATCGTCTCACCAACAATGTGTTCTGCAGTAACAACGATGGGGGCTGACAGTGGAGGAATCAGAGCAGACCCTTCATCCCAGCAGAACATGTGGTGTGGGAGGCCAAGATCCCACCAAGGGCCCACAGGGAAGTCAGACCCAGAGCTATTTTAATTAGGCTTTAGTGAGGGCTTTGATTGTCTTAGCATTGACCCTTTCTCCTGTTTATCACTGGACCTCTCCTCTGTGGGGGAGGGGGCAGGGGAGGCAGAGGGGGTGAGGGCTGAGCAGCCTTTATCCAGCTACAATTAAAGGGTCTCTTTCACAGAGGCTCTGTGGACCAAAGAAAGGAATGTTTATACTGCAACTGGGTGATGGGCTCAGCCAGGGGAAAGAATGGAGGCCCTGCGGAGAGAGCTGTTTGCCTGTCAGGCCTGGCATAAGCTCCTCAATCTGACCAGGCCGTTCAAGCGGGAAAGATGGACGAAGGGGAGGGGCACAAAACTAAGACGCTGGAGATGAGCTGTAAACTCAAGTGCAGAGTTCGAAAAGCAGCAATAGTGCTTTATTATGAAGTCATAAAATATTTGAGCTCACCGTTTAGAGGAGGGTTAGGTAGAGTGTCATGGACATTTCGTGCCAGAGGGTAGGAGATCAGCTCTGACTGTTGACAGGGGACAGTCTTCACCTGGAAACTCTGACAACCTACTGGACACACAAAGACATGTAGTCTCAGGTTTTAAACATGAGGTTATGAAATACTTAAGGGATCAAAAAGCACTTACTTGTGGGCAAGGAGTACTTCATTTGAGAAGCTTTTTTCCTAGATAAACAGAGATAAAAACAAAACCTTTTAAAACTGTCATTTGTATAATTTACAATTTCACGGTCCCATACTGTGAAAATCCATCTTTATTGGATTTGGAGGTTTATGTAAACTCTGTGATGTAAAATAAAAGCTGTGAAAATATGGACCTGCTCTGTGTTATCAGCCCTGAGAAATCCTCGCAACAGGAAAAACAAGCTGTTTTGGATTTTTGCAATTTGTGACATCACAGAGCATAACTAATCATAGTCCAGAAATAAATGCATAAATCCCGCACTCACAAACAAACAGAGTACTAACTATATTCCAAATTTTAAAACATCTCAAGTTACAAACAATCATATTCAGGCTAAAATTTGCCCATCCCTACGACCAACTGTCCATTTGTCATAATGTGATGTACAGAGTATATTCTAATGAAAAGTTTGCACGTTCAACATTTTTCAATACAATAAGAGCATGTGTGGCGGAGTCACAAAGAGGCCGTCAGAAAACCAAAGAAAATTAAACCAACACACCTTATCTTATCAGCACCTTATAGACGTGTTTAATAGACACATATCAGTGCTATAAATGTAAAGGTGCAGGACGTGTCATAGCTTCTTTTCCTCTGTTATCCTCGTGCACATGGCTTCTTCATCAGTCAATACAAGCAGATACAACCTTTTACTTAGAAACTTCTTTCACAAATCAGTCAACAACTATCCACATAATGACGTGTTTCTTTGTTGGCTCGACATGCAACGATTGGTGGATTGGTTGCTGATTATTAGATTGATTAACTATTTTGACACAATTTTCGTTGAAAAGAGAGTCAGTTTTTAGTAAAAAGTCCAAATTCTGTTCCATTTATTTTCTCCTCTCTGACAGTGAACTGAATATTGCTACTAATACTGAATCTTTAAGTTGTGGAACAATCTAGTGATTTGAAGATATCATCTTGCATTTTGAAAAACATTTTCCCACGATTTTCTGATTTTTAGATTAAAACCATTACTCAATGAATAATAAAAAAGACAGATTAATGATTTGACAAAAAATTGAAAAAAATAGTCAGCAATCGAATACATTGCAATGTTCAAATTCAGAGGAACTGTATTTTTTAATGTAATGACAAGTTTCATTTGGTGTCATATCCCTTTAATAACATTATCTTTTAACATTATTTGTGGCTGTTTCATTAAAATGAATATGCATGCATACCACTAAATTTAACCTGAATAAAAACACGATTCTTGCCTGCGTCATATCAGAGTATTTTCATCAGCAGTTAAGCAACACCCACTCTGTTCACAACATCTACTACTATTTATTATTGCACATGTCTTACTATTATTTTGGGAACGCCAACATACTGTGTGTTTAAATCTTCATGAAATCAGATGTGATATTTAAGTGTTTTCATTGATATATACTGCTTGACATGTCACCTATATGTCAGTATCTGGACCAACTATGGCAAATAAGTCACTTTATAGGTTTTCTTGATGGTATTTTTAAATTTGTCTTTTCACTCGATACATTTTTTATGTCATTTCGGATTTTGGTCGTTGTTCCACAGTCTGCGACGACCAGTCAGAGCAGACTGGACTTTTTGGGAGGGCTGCCAACCTCCTTATTCCTATTTTGGCAGTAAACACATAAATATGGAAACACAAATAGTCCTGGGCTAACAGTTTCATGGGTACTAAATATTGTGCATATAAATACTTGTCTCCAACTGTGTTATGACTGCCAGACCAACCGAATGAGAAAGTATCTCTGTTATTCAGACATGAACAAAACTATTACTTCAGTGTACAAAATGCATTGCAATACATCTTAGTAAAACTGTAAAACAGTGCCCGTTAGATGAGGTCATTAAAGTACACAGGGAGGATAGTTTGAAATGCAGTACCTTCGCTTCCACCAGACTCCAGCCAACAGGCAACTGCCGCACATGATCAGCCCCAGGACCACGCCCACTGCCACTATCACTGGCTGACTGGAGCCTGCACGACAGGAAGTGTTCGAGTGAGTAAACATTAGTACAAATGTGAAGAAGGACTCTAGTTTACTGCAAAGTACACGTTAGAAACAGTGAGCATCAAGGAAAAATGTGTTTTCATTTGACATACAGACAGCTGGTTTATCTGTGTCAGATGGTTTCCGCACAATTTAATGAGTGGACAGAAATATATATATAAAAATTAACATGACTATGAATGCAATTTAAGACTTATTTCATGTGCTGGGACTGGTGATGCTCCTAATGTGTTATTAAAGACATTATATTGCTGGACTTTAGACTTCCTGAGGGCCTGTGTGTACACATAGTGACTGATGTAGATGAATTACAGGGAAACACTGACACATACTTAGTCTTGTGTCCACTAACACTGGGCCATCAGTGGAGCTGGGTGTGGAGCTGGGGGACAACGTAACCTTATTCGTTTTGATGGATGGAGATTCTGTTGGACGTGAAACACAGAAATGAATATAAATATTGTAGGATCACGTAGAGACACACTAGAGGCCAATGCCCACCTCCGGCTGAGCGGGACCGTGGTGTCATCCTGGCTACAGGACATCCCAGAACCCGGACCTCAGCTGAGGCTTTGCCATGCCATGTGAGTGGCTGCAGCCTGAGGAACCGAGCCACCACCGGAGGAAACAAACTGTTAGCAACACGGAGGTGGCCGTCGGTGTAGGCCTGAAACACCTGGAAAACATAACCCCCCAGTTACTGATTTACAGAAGATGAATGTGGAAGCGTGTCAGCTGCTACACACAGCTCAGGACTATCAGACCTTCAATAAAATCATCAGTGAACACAACACAGTGTGTACCTTTTTTTCTTTGCTGAGGGAACTTTTGTAAAACTTCCAGTTCTTTTTGTCCCTGCTAAATAGGAGACTGTAGGATTCAATGTAGAACTCATCTGAGCCTGTTGTTATTATTCCTGGAAAAAGGAGCAAATGAAAGTGCATTACTTTAAAATAATGATGGAAAAACACTATATATCTTGACAACTGCTTTTATTTTTTCACAACAGAACATGTAGAGACACAAGAAATTATCATATGTTAGTTTGACTCACACACACAGACAAATAACACAAAACCTTTACAACATTATTCCACCTGTATATTGTTAAAACCATCATCCACAGCACATGACATCTAAAAAAAAAATTAACCACTTTACTATAAGCCTCGTTTCTAACATAAAATAACATGTTACCTGTTACTGTTCTTCTATCACTCAGCTCCAGCTCCACCCAGGGGTTTGGATCATTACGATCTGCTGCCCAGGGTAGGAACTCATGGCCAGCATCCATGTTTCCTGAGGCCCAGAACATTTGGTACTCCTGACTGTTTTTGTCCCAGAAGGATGAGGCGTTTAAACCAGAAACAGCCAGGATGTTGTTACAATCTGTTCAAGGAGCAGAGGGAAGTATTCTGTGAAAGCTGGTGGGTATAATCCCCAGCGTTTTTTTCTGTAGGCAATATATCAACCATCTAAATCTGACAAAATGATGTTTATTTTCATACTACTGTGGGGACAGTAGGTGGGAAAACTCCATTTCCTATGTTCACAACACGACAGCATGGCTTCGGAGATGACAGCAGGAATGCAAGCAATGTGTTAAAAATGGGCTAAAACAAGCACAAAAATACCCTGAAGAAAAACTGCAACGTGTTTCATAAATGTCACCTCTAGTTTTTTTTCTTACCTTGGCTGAAAAGCAGCTTCTTTTCAGATAACGAGCCCCTTTCAAAAGAACAGAGCAAAATATCATTACTTCTAATACTCTATCTTTCTTATCTTATGAATTTTTTTTAGTTTATCTAAAATTACTATACCATAAAAGACACATCTACTCTGTTTAGCATGAACAGGAAGGATCCTCCAAATAACAATGTGCTTTTTATTCATTTATGTATCATTTATGGCAAATATTTACACCAGGACCCAAAGTTTAATGCATTTTATGTCATCCTAATTATCCTTTTCAAATAGTTGAAAAGTAGCTTAGATTATGAGTCCTTCAGGACAGTATCGACACTTAAAAGGCTCTCTGTTTATGAATTAATTCAATCATAATTTTGTTCTTGATTTTCCTCTGTACAATGTTCAGCGCTTGGTCTCCACCTCTTCACCCTGTACGTTACCCCTTGGACACATCAAACACCGCCACAGATTTCATTTTCACTGGTACGCTGACGACACACACCTGTGCGTCTCTGCCAAATCCATCACCCCAGTCATACAAACTGTCTGACATCAAAATCTGGATGGACAATAACTTCCTGAAGCTTTACAGCAACAAAACAGAACTCATCATTACTGGACCCAAAGATTTCTTCTTCCTCACTGATGGTCATGATGTCACTAATGGACTCCACCCTCTCCTTTAAATCCCACATGAGCAACATCACCAGGACATGGTCATTCCTCCACCTCCGCAGCATCGCCTGTCTCCACACCTCCCTCTCTCACTCCGCTGCAGAAATACTCATTCGTGCATTTATAACCTCCAAACTGGCACCCCCTCTACTGACCTCCAAAAACTGCAATACATGCAAAATTCAGCTGTGCGGTTACTCACTGCACTCCCTCCAGAGACCACATGACCCCCATCCTGCTCCACTCGCTCCGTGTCCAATAGCATATCCAGTACAAACTCCTCCTCATCAACTACAAAATCCCTCAATGACCTTGTCCCCCTTGTCTCACTGACCTTCTCCACTGTCACCCCCCCACCCGCTGTCGCCGATCTGCTGACTCCACCCTCCTGACCCCCGTCACTATAACCAAGCACCAAACCTTCGAGGACCGAGCCTTAGCTGCTGCTGCTACCCCCTACCCTCAGGAATTCCCTTCCACAGCACATCAGCAACTTGTAAAATAGCTCAAAAAGTTATGACCGGGTTTGGATGAGATTTCAATTAGATTCTGGAAGTGATCTGGATCATCACCTGGATCCAAAACATTCTTAAAGGATTCTTCATATTCGTGATACAGGGCCAAAGACAGCATTTGTCCTTGTAACGCCACAAATACCACCCAGAAAATGTAGCCAAAACACACAGAATAACACCATAACAGATACTGTCAAACCACAAAGTTTGATCCAGATATGAGCAATATTCCAGATATAGTGATCCAGAATGTTTATACTTACAGGGGTTGAAGAAAAATAGCTACTGTAATGCAGCAAATAAAGCTACAGACATGAAACTAACACCAAATTTAAAGTCTGCTGATTCCGTAATGTGCCCACGGATTTGCCGTATCTTCAACATTTATGGAGGTAGATCAAGAAGAAAACCACCATTACAGAAATATTATTTTTTGTGAATAACTATTGAACTAATATGTATGCGACTCCAAACGCTAATGGCAGGTTTTCATGGTCAAAGAATCCAATAATGAGGGTCAAATAAATGTAAGAATATTACTTTTCGTGCAATAACATCATGAGGAAAACGAGCATAGGTTCAAATGATAACACTGCCCAGCATCATTTATGCTGAATGAAACTTGTTTCTTACTAATTTAGGGGTGCTGAATCCAAATATAATGCTTCTTGTGCTCCAGCACGTCACGGTTTCTCACAGAACATGATGTGCTTTTCCTGGCAGTTCTGCTTTTGATAACTATTGGTAAGATGAAGAAGTGTCTATTGTGCCTTAATCTCAGTAAGAACTGCCAACAGGACATTTTTTCTGTTCATTTTGTACACTTTGTTTTGTCATTAGAGCCAAAATGTTTGACATTTTACAGCTTTATTGTTATTCTAATAAACGCACTGAAGCTGATATATACAATGTAATAATAAAATTTTTAATTCTCATCTTGTGAAAAAAAAACAGTACGTGCTGCCAGCTTTTTATAGGTACTTTTTTTAAAAACTCAGCACCATCAAATTAGGTCAAGTTTAGCCTTTTTTTGAAATCAACAGAATATTTTTTGATGAGGTTGGGTGGTTTAACGGCGGGTTTTCACTATGAAGAGAAACTGAGGTGCCTTGATGGAGGTCTAGTTTCTTTTCTCTTCTTTTTCTTTTGTTAAGTGTCTTTGAGTGTCCTGAAAAGTGCTGTGGAAATCTGATGTATTATTATTATTACTTTTTTTTTTTTGCATTGTTAGTCCTTGCTTTTCCTTTCTTTTCTGAACTCGCCTCTATGTTCTTTGTGTAAATAAAGCTAAACATGTACAGAAAGCCAACCAATAAAAATGTATTTTTGCATTTTGTCAATAAAATAACAGCAAACACACGTTTTTGTCAGGATTCCATTGGCAAAAGTGGATTCGTAGAGCGTCAGACTCCTCCCTCGAGTCACAGTGACGCGACCTCCCAGGCTGTCAGACACCACACCGGCATGGACGGCAGATTTACACAGGACTGAGGTCTGTGGGAGGACAGAAATGTTCAATACGTCCTGCTAATAATAATTTGACCTCTGCTGCTATTTTACCAGAAACAATACTGCCCACTCACATCTCTGTACCCCTGCTCAAAACTTCCCCAAACATCACCAGTGACATCTCTGCACCCAGCAGGACAGTATGCGCTGAACAACAAAAGGAAGACGTCAGGAACACTCCAACTCTAAAAATAAGCTGCTGTCGGAACACAGGGAGGAGCACTTACCTCAGATGCTGTGAACTGAAGTGAGACCCTCTTTGTAAACAGGAAATTAGATCTACAAAAGACAAAGACAGATTTTTAAATAATTTATGTAATCAAATTAAATGACATTGTGTTCAATATATGAATAATTGTAGCGTTATCAAACTGACCACTATACCAACAGAGACTGTGATGAGATTATGCTACAGTATCTCTTTTTGGCCATCACTACTACATCAATGAATAAAAATGAAAAAAATACCTTGACCGTGAATAAAAATGTTTTCTGTTTTTCATTTTGGGTTCACTTTCTTGATTATTTTGTTCACTTCTGTTCATTATCTTTGTAATACTGTATGTAAATACAGTATTAAGTATTATTCACTTTAATGTATTTTGTTCCTATACTTTTGCTCATCTAAATTTTGGTGTTTTCATTACAAATGATGCTGTCTTCTAAGTTCTTTAACCAATTTTGATGTACTGTACCTGGAAATACTTGGAAATAAAAGCTGAAATACTGATCTTTTGTCTCATATTCATCATTTGATGTCGAACTCTAATGTTTTCAGTCTACAGCAAAACTAAAGGAATTGGCTTCGCTGTTCCAATAGTTTTGGAAGGCACTGTATTATTATATATACTATAATTTTGGAAAAGGATGCAAAAATATCAAGAAAGTAAAAATCTGTCCTCCTGCACAATCCTATTATCTGGTGTCACCTTATGAATCACATTTTCCATTGTTTAGTAACTTAAGAACCCCTTTTATTTTGAACAAAATATACAAATATTTTCATGACTATGTCAAAATGTAAAGCACAAAATAATCAAAAAATTAACCGAAAATTCACAAGCAACAAAATGAAATAGAATAGACACAATGAATAAAACAATCCAGACAGAAAAAAATGAACAGTCATCAAAATTGAAAAATAAGTAGAATGAAAATAATAATCAAGACAATAAACAAAAATAAAAAATTAGTAAATTAATTTAACAAATATGAAGAAAACCTTAAGAAAATAACTAAGACAAAAAACAAAAACAAAAAAGTAGTAAGCAATATGAAAAAAAAATAAAGGAAGAAAATATTCACAAAATGAAGAATTATCAGCAACACAATCAATAAAGTCAACAAAATTGAATAAAAAAAACAAATGAATACAATGTAACACAATAATATAAAACAAATGAAATGCTCATTATCATATGTCTGACAGAGTAATGAGAAAGGTAACCGAGACGTCAAAAACAATGAACAAAATGAAATAGGACATCCAAAGAAGTTACTAAAAATGAACAAAACATTCAATAAAATTAACAGAATAATCAAGACAATAAAGAACAATGAAAATGAAAGAAATAAAATTAGCAAATGTGAAGAAAAAAGTTATCAAAGTAATCAAGAAAATCAACAAAAATGAATAAAATAATAAACCAAAATGAGTAAAAAGTAACAAAATCATACCATACGAATCAAACGCTTATAATCATGAGCCTGTGACTGCTTCAAGAGATACTACACAACAAAATATTGCCTGTGTGGATTATTTTTTTTTTTCTCAGAACACTTTTGGGTCCCGACCTGCCACCGTCTTACATAACAGTCCACTCATCCACTCAGACACACAAACGGCGTGTGTCAGACAGTCGACCGTGCTGGACTCGCAGATGAGCGGTCGTCACTATGGATGTGACTAAGCCCTTTGTTACCGTCCGTCCGTCACAGTTCACAGGGGCAGTGGACAGACGTGGTGTGACGGCAGATAACAGACCGTGGTTTGTGCGTCTGAACATGGGCTTAGGTCCAGACGCTGCCGGATTTCATAAACAACTCTGTAAAAAACAGGAAACTATGATACATGCTGTATGATACCGATGACCTCACGCAGAAGAGAGGAAAAAGTTCTAAGTATAGCCTCACATCCAGACAAAGCAAGTCCACATAATTATTTAAATAATACGTTAAGAATCTGTGTATAATTTTGTACCGTCCGCAGGCTACATTTACAACTTCAGACACTGAACACATTTACATAATATGTTTTTGGATAAATGTGTTCATTGTCTTTTTGTGCACATAGTTATACTGCAGGGAACCTAGAGCATCAACACCAACATGCATCCGAATGTACAAAATATACCATTAGTCAAAAGTTTGGATACACCTTTTCCTTCAGTGTTTTTTCTTTATCACCTCCACCGAGGAGGTTATGTTTTCACCAGCATCTGTTAGTTGGTTTTTCTGTTAGCAAGATTATACAAAATCTACGGACTGGATTTCCACTAAATTTGGCAGAAGGGTAGAGTTTGGGCCAAGGAGGAACCCATTAACTTTTGATTTTTTATCATGTTCATTAAAGTTGCGAGATAGAGCATTTCTCGATATATTCGGTAGCTTCTTAGCAATCAATGTATGGATCTTGATGAAAAATGGGTGGTGCAGCGGTACGGTAGGTAGCACTTGTGCCTCACAGCAACAGGGTTCTGAGTGCGATCCTTTGAGTTGGCCCAGATGACATATTCAGGAGTGAATGAACACTTTTGGTGTGTCTACGATATATTTAATGCATACTCAGTTGAATAGGATGTATTTTGGTGCAAATTCACATCTGCTGAAAAGTGCACCATGGGCTCCACTGAGTTGTTCTTATTTTTAATATTGTACATTAATACTGAAAACAAACTTGTTGTATGTTTTAAATGAGCCAAAGTACATATACAGTATTTAGCTTTGATGGAAGCTCTGCATTCTCTCATCAGATTCACAAAGTAGTCACCCAGAATGGTTTGTCAATTCACGGGTGAGTTAATTCGTGCGATTCGTTGTCTTCTTAATGTGCTTTAGACCATCAGTTGTCTTTTGCAGAGGGTGGGTACAGAATCAATAGCCCTATCACTGCTACTACAACTACTGTACAAATCCATATTATGGCAAGAAACACTCAGTTAAGTAAGGAGTAAGACAGTCCAAGTACAGTAAATCATTACTTTTAAGAAATGAAGATCAGTCAATCTGAAAATCTTGAAAAATTTGAATGCGTCACAACTGGCTTTCGTCCCATGAAAAGAAGAACAAGAGCTACGTTTGCTGCAGATGCGTTTATTAGAAAGACTCAGAAACCAACAACATACAGAATCCCACATAGTGTTTGACTGTTTCAGTGACAAAGTTCTTGAGATTTTTCAGACTAACTTTTTCTTTTGACTGTTTTTGATTCTGTACCCACCCTTCTTCTGCTACAGACAACTGATGATCTAAAGCACATTATGAAACGAAATGTCAACAAGGCACACCTGTGAGTTGAAAGCCATTTGAAAACAGTGGATTTCAGACCAACATTTTATTCATTCTTGACCTACATCCAAGAAAAAAAAGGAATGAGTTTGTAAGATTTACTTAGTCAATATAAAGGACAGCCAAGTTTCAGGCATTGGGATTGAGTTGAATCACACACACACAGATGGACACGAACAAAACAACACTGTTTGTCTCGACTGTTCAGCATGATTAAAAAGCAAAAAAGAAAATAAAAATAAACAGGTGCAAAGTGTGATCATTTAGTTCTCATACTGTAGGCGGTGTAGAGTTTACACCTGACACATGTGAGTTTTTGCTGTTACAAAGATCCTACACAATGAAAATATGTTGTTTCTATTGGTGGATACTGAGTAAAAAGATTGTGATTATGCAGCCGCTGTCATGAAGGGAACGGGTTGTAGTGGTTAAGAGGCTGTTCATGTGGCTTAGTTAATGAAGAGGAGGGGGGTGCAGAGAAATTCAGCCACTCCAAGCCAGAGCCTGAAGCCTGAGGCCTCCCTCCATTCAGCCTGAGAGCCGGAGTCCAGCTTTCTGAGCAAACATGCCAGAGCAAAGATAGCGATGGAGGATGAATGCCAATAAGTAGTGACTCATGCACTCTGAGAACACATACATCTACACACTACAGCACACAAACAAGGACAAACACTCATGCACAGACCGAGAAGTTAAGCGAAGGCGAGCGTCAGTACTCCATGTTCTACAGCTATCAATGTGTGTTCAGTTTTTTCCCCAGTGTTATGTCTGATTTTTTCTCTCTCTCTCTTTGAACTCAAGACAAAACACGGCTGCATCTGCGAAAGAGATTTTCACGAAACTTGGTGGGACACCGACGGAGGATAATGCTCTAAGTTTGGAGCTGGGCTTACCTCTTAAACCCTAGAGTGTCTGATTTTAGGGTTTAAAGTCCCCAACCTGGATTCCCCCGTGGGGGCCACTTTGCAACAAAAAGCAAAGTAACACAGCATAAAACACTGCAATATTCATACAAAAATATAGTCATACTGCACATCAAATGAAACACAAGAAACTCTGCTACAAGCACATATGAGTGATATTTCCACACACCAAACAAAAGTCCAACATCAAATATCAAAATCCTATAAAAAAAGGCCTAAAAAGAGGTGAGGAGAACCACAGACAAGCCTAAAACAGGACAGTTACACTAAAATGTAAGTAAAATGACGAGTAGCATCAACTGGCAAAAAGGAGGAAAACAGGAGCCATAATTTATGGTTTAATAATACTGTGGAATAAGATTCAAAGTGATTTGGCTTTTTCTATTTTCCACCACAGTTTATTACAGTTATACTGGGTTTACAGAGAATGGTCCGAAAAACAGAGAATGATCGAACAAACATCCAGTGAACGACACTTATTTGGGTGAAAATGCCTTGTTGATGCCAGAGGTCAGATGATAGAAAGATAACAGTAACCCAAATAATGACTCGTTACCCCCAAGGTATGCAGAATACCATATAGTTTAGTGCTGTATGGATTACAGCAGCAGCAGAAGACCACACCGGGTGACACTCCTGTTAGTGAAGGGCAGGAAACTGAAGCTACAAATTATACAGGTTCACCAAAATTTGACCATAGAAGACCGGAAAAACAGTGCACGGTCTGATGAGTCTCAATTTCTGCTGTGACATTCAGATGGTAGGGGCAGAATTTGGATACATGGCTCCATCCAGTTGTGTATCAACAGTTTAGGCTGGTTTTGGTGTAATAGTGTGGGAGATATTTTCTTGGCACACATCAGGCCCCTTAGTACTAATGCACCATTGTTTAAAGAGCACAGCCTATCTGACAATTGTTGCTGACCATGTCCATCCCTATATGGCCAGGCTACGTCCAGCAGGAAGCTCACAAAGCTCAAATCAACTCAAACTGGTTTCCTGAACATGACAATGAGTTCATAGTCCCCCAGTGGCAAAGCTTAAAAACAAAACTTTCTGAAGTACAATGGGGTCTGTCTCTAATCAGTAGACTAGAATTTATTTAATTGGCTTGGGTTCTAGTGTTGGGAAAATGCTTGCAGTAGATACCACCAGCAAACAATAAGAAGTACATACACTGAATTTACTTTAAGAAACAACAAATACCACTAACAATACATAGTAATCAAAACAAACCAGTTACAAACAGCATCATTAGTGGTCATATTGCTATCATACCTGGATGCTGGTCTGTAGCGTAGGACAGTAGAAACCCTCGTCCAGTCCGGTGTGGTCCTGACTTGAAGGTTATTATCACTTCATTACTTTTAAGCGTCACATTCTTCTGTGATGCATCAAGTTTTCCACAAACTGGACCTATGAAGGTGCAAAAACACAAACACACATTACAGACACCTCCACAAACATCCTCTTTTTTGACAAAACATAGTAACAAATGCACTTTATTTTAGTCAGTCTGGTCCTGCTGAGTCTTTCCTGTCACATGTGTCTTGTTATTGTCTTCATTCTCTTACACAGTAGACATGGAGGATATGTAAGAACATCTCCCCAGACGAGAAAACCAAATAAAAAAAGGTGAGCCACCTTCTTTGGAATCCAATTATAAACACTAAAGATAGCCCGAAAGAATATTTCTATGTCTCGAATTGTTCAGCCCAGATCTTGCTGTGTCAAACTTTCATGCCCTCGAGATATGACTTGATACACCTGGTTGGAAAACACGTATCTGTCTATTGCGAAATTGGGTTTGCTCTAATATCACTGTCAGTGGATTGGTATGCCCTGTGTCTTCCACAGTCACAGTGTGGGTAACATCACTAATAAGCCTGAAAAATTAAAAGGCTGACAGTGACGTATGAAATGATAATTACTGTATTTAAACAGTGTTTCCCCAAACATAATTTAGCTCCAGATCCAAAAGGAAATTTGGGAGCTCCATGCAATCCAAAATAAAAATTCAAGGAATGGCATCTTTATGTTCTTACTATTCAAATGTAATAGGTAATGAGATGTATATGAATTAACACTGAATTGATTTTACCATGTTTGGTTTAATATTGCAAATGCCAGTGTGTGCAAACCAAAAAATAATGACACAAATGAACAAAATACGAATGAAAGAGAAAGAAGTGAACATAATAATAGACACAATGAGGAAAAATAATCAAAGAAATTAATAAAGTCCATAATAAAAACAATAAAAATTGAGCAAAAATAAGAAAAGTGAACAAAAATGAAGAACAAAACAATTATCATACACAATATGAACAAAATGAACACAATAATGAGGACAATTAATGAATATCATCAAATAATCAAGAATATTAGCAAAAATATTTGAAAAATTGAAGAATGTTTGAGGAAAATGTAGGAAAAAAATGAAACAAAATAATCAAGAATTTGACGAAATAATCAGAAAAATGAGCAAAATGTCAGAAAACAGAAAAGTTAACAATGAAGTAAAAAAATGCAATAAATTTGAGAAGACAATCAAAAATGTACAAAATAATGAGGACAATTAATGAAAATAATCAAAAAAATTAAGGAAAATGTAAAAAAAATAAACAAAATGAACAAAATAGCTGTGAAAACAATAAAAATCAACAAAAATGAACAAAACAATAAAAAATACCCACAAAATTAACATCCCATAACATAATTATCAAGAAAATTTGCAACAATAACAAAGAATATGAACTACTCTGTTTCATCAGTGGTGGTTGGTCTTACCTAGGATGAGCTCTCCATTTTTATTGGTGATCAGTAAAGATCCGTTTCTACATCCTGGACTGCTCTCGATGTCAAAATCTCCGAAGAGCAGCTGCAGCGTCTGTCCTCCTGGCGCTCGAAGTCTCCACGTACAAGCGCCATCACTGGGATACGTGCCCGGGTAATTCTGAGACGCCAAGGTGCCAGACTCCGCTCCCAGCAGCGTATGGCCACAGCTGGGACCTGGAAATACAAACAGCGAGGGGGCAGGTTTAATTTGAACACTGAACGGTTTAGTCAGACATCTGTGGATGCTCACTTCATTTTCTGTGTTCTGGTGAATTGTTAATGCATCGGTTTGTGTCTTTGTTGCATGACTCTATGAAAAAAACTAAAATATCTGAAATATGCAAGGAAGAAAATGAACCAGAATGAACAAAATCATGAAGAAAATTAACAATAATGAGCAAAGTAAGCAACAAGATGAGCAAAAATGTGACCAAACTGACAAAACACATCAATGTCTATATTGTTACTGCAAATAAAAACTGAAAACTTACTAATTAACCAGAACACAGAAAATGAATGCATCATGTCATTAGCGTGTCTATGAAAGGAACAAAAACTGAACAAAAAAATCAGTAAAATGAACAGAAATGAGCAAAATAAACATGAAGATGACCAAAAATGAGAGCAAAATGACAAAAAGTTATTATAAACTAATACCAGTACCTACATGTTTACTGTAAATGAGCTTTAAACAATTAATATTCAGTGTTCTCGTGAATGATCAACATGTCACTGTGTCTTTAAAGAACAAAACTGAACAAAATTATCACAAAAATAAATAAAATAAGCAAAAAGATGAGGTGAAATGAGCCCCCCCCCCAAAAAATTATAAACCAACATAATATTTAAATTTTCACTGTATAGGAACATACTTTTAATGTATTATCACAACTAAAATTGTACAGTTTCATTTAACAATTCCAACAAAACTAAGCACCAAATAAACTAAAAATGACCAAATTCATCAAGAAAACGAACAGAAATGAGCGAAATGATGAGATGAGCAAAAATGAGCACTCCCTTACAAAATTAACTGACAATATCTAAATTTTCACTGTCCATAAATTCATATACTGTAACATTTTTAAGTATTTTTGCCTTTAAATGTAATGGATGTTAAAATGTAGACAACTGATATGTAGCGTTGTGAGAAAAACCTAATCACATTGAACAAAATAAGCGCTAAAGGAACAAAATAAGTACCAACTGGGAAGAAATTAAACTAAATAAGCAACAAAATGATCAAAAAACGAACAAAGTACGACATAAAACCAACAAAAACAATCAAAAACTGGATAAAAATGAATAAAATATCTTTATTCATATAAATAAGACCCAGAAGTGATCATCTAAATTCACACCGGCTGCTAGTAGTAAACACAATAACTTTAACCCCACAAAATCAATTTACTAGAAGGTTATAGAAATGTACATGTACACATATATTAGGAGTAAGTACTGTAAATTAAAACCCTTCAGTATTTTCTCTCAATATGTTCTATGTAGGTGTTTTGTAAAATTACAGGAGTCTTGCGTCAGGTGTGAGAGCAGCTCAGGCTTAAACAAATCCTCCATAACACTCAATAACATTACTGCAAACAGTTTTATCAGTCACCCTGTTAAATTCAATACGCCAATTATTTATGGCTCTCCTGAACAGACCAGGGCATGTTCAGCGAGATGATCCGATGCAGGAAGAACTCACCTAAACATGTGACACTCGTCAAAAGACACTTATTATATAATCTGTGTTTGTACAGTGTAACCGGAGAGGCAGCTTTCAAACTCATTTGATATACTGTGATTATCAAGTCAAGAATTGTGATGATTTGTCTAAGCATTGAGTTTTCTTGTTGCAAGCAGTAGCAAAATTAACAGGATGGAGATTCTACAGTGGTCAATAGTTATGACATGTTTCAAGTCAACTAGTTCAAACAGCATTTGCATCTTATCTTACATCAAGTATCCAAGAGTTGATAGTATGAAAATCTTTACATCATCAATAAGTATAAGTTCCAAGTAAATTGGTTCTGTCATTTTCAGGCTATTGCAGTGACACACCAGGTATGTGGACCCAAACATGGACAATGCAGATATGGGATCATAAAACGAATTGGGCCTGCAACTAACAATTATTTTAATAATAGATTAACCCGTCGATTATTAATTGACACATCAATTATTAAATAAGTTTTTAATTTCCACATATTTATTTAGATTGGAAACAAATACGTTGACAGAGCAAAGGGCGCTGATTCGCACTAGTGTCTCACAGTGAGAAGGTTCAGACCCAACCCCAAGAAGTTCTCCTTTCCAGCACATTTAGAGACTTTTCTCCACTTCGGTCATGTTTCATTACTTAAACACTGCTTCTGCTCCGCCAACTCCTTCTGCAGGTGGAGTTTTTGTCACAACTACATTTCAGTCGGCCAGCATTGACAAAGCTCTGCAGGAGAACTGAACCAATCTGCCATGAGACACATGACAAAGTGAATTGGTAATGAAAGTCATTGCCGATGTTTTTAATAATTGATTTTTATCAGTTTTATATTTTATTTTTCACTGATGCAGCCTTTAAAGCCATAGCTGCCTTTTTTGATGGATAAATAATGAGAATAAAAACAGTTATTTGCTGCAGTCCTACATACTGTATATCACCACTCAGACAAAACTTATGGAAATATTTTTGTCCATATCGCCCAGTCCATCTTGAAATGGTTATTTAGCAGGGCTGACATCATTTTTAGTGAGGACAGTGCTTATTAATTAACATGGAGACTGATTAAAGACCACTCACATGACTATGTAAACAATATAAAATCCAAAGGACAAAAGAAAAAAAAAACCCACAAAGCATCATGATAAATCATTACCATTAAATATCACATTTAAAAAACTAAAGACACAGATGTTCAAAAAACTCCCATAAATTGTTGGCTGATTGTTGGTCAATTCTGTTTACTTTTCTTGTGCTCATAGATTTATTGAATGCTGACTCAGTGCCTCGTCTGGCCTCTGGTTGCTGTGACACTTGAACTGGAACGGAAAAATACTAATATTTACATCCTCGAGCTGCCATGCGGTCCACCAAAAATAAATGATTCAATTCCCATAGCGGTCACACAGATAAGAACTGTGGAGGCGGTGACTGGAAATCTGACCACAATATGTGAAAAGTGATGTGTTCCATGAATGGTCACAATGTGGAAAAAAGCAGCAGCAGTGACCTAAGGCTGCACACTTCATCCCCGGTCCTGGTCTTCCTTATAAGGGTCCTGGAGGTTTGAGAGAATGAGAGGATAACCTTCTGCTCACCCCGTGTCGCACACCTCCACATTCACATCAGACATGACTCCACTTCCCAGCAGCTCCTTCCTTATCTTCTAATTCCATAAAACCACTGGGGACCCAGAAGTTATTGGCTAAGGAGTCAGAAATTTGGCATCTCTTTGGGAAACAAACTCAAAAACTGACATAACCAGTTATTTTTGTGGTTTCCCAGCTAAATAAAAAAGTGAATAAACTATATAAGAATTCATGTTAAACTCATTAACCTGTTGCCCCCTAGCACCCCCAGATCTAGGGGCACTGCCACCCCCATCAAATAAAATACATCACAGACACATTTGACTATGACACACTGTTCTGGCCAAAGGAAACACAGGTTTTGGGCTATTTTTCATTTTTGGTTTAAAGCTGTGCTTCTGTGCTTTATTCTGATCTAGCTTTTTATTCAACTACAACTTCAAGAACACCTAGAGATGAAGAGGTTAGGGTTCATCAAAAAGATGAAAAAAGGTTACAATATAATAAATTAAATTAACACAAATGAAGAAAACAATAAGCAAAACTATCAAAAATGAACAAAATCAATGAGGAAAACATTTAAAATAAACAAAATAATCAAGATGTCTGCAAAATGAACACAAATATGGAGACATTAGTGGTCAATAATCATGACATGTTTCAATTCAGTGCAATTCAATTGTAGAAAATGAAACAAGCTAACAAAATAATAAAACAATTCTCAAAAATAAATTGGCAACCAAAGAAAAAGGCTCCATGACCCAACTTTAGGAGCCTCTACCGTAGCACTTCAGATTAGGGATGGGGCCGATCCGATCCAGTATCGGTATCGGGTTCCGATACCAACGTAATTCACGGATCGAAAATTTCCGATCCAACCTGGGGACATTTCCGATCCATGAGCCGTCTCTGTGCTCTGATGTTGTCTGCTGAAATGACT
>JAQQAE010000012.1:0-61358 GCA_029823295.1 Pseudamia nigra | reverse complement strand
CCTGAGAACAGAAAGTCTGGATCCGGCCCCAGAGCCAAACTGAGTTTGACACCCCTGCTCTAGACCTTCTGCCTGGCAGTTCCAACCTCAGCATCCTACTACCTATTATATTCACTATCCCTCCTCTGTACATGTCCAAACCATCTCAATCCAGCCTCTCTGACCTTATCTCAAAAACATACAATGTTTGAGACCATAATGATTCATGATAAAAATTTATTCGATTAGTATTTTCAGATTGAAGTCCAATGTATCTCTATGGGAAAAAGGCTTCTTGGAGCCGGAGGAACAGTTTTCCAGCTGCCAAGCGGTGGGATTACAACTTAAAGTTACTTACGCATTGGCCTCACTGAGCAGCCCGGGTCAATGCCCACTGGATGAAACCAGAAGCAGCGGAATTTAGATGCAGAATAAACTGAGGTGACTAATGAGATTCTCAGAGACAAGCATAAAAGCAAAACATGTGCTCGTTCTCTAGTTAGTGTTATTGCTGTAGTAAAACTGAACTTTCTACAGACCCCACAGTCTCCATAATGCTTTCCATGCCCTCTATCTGCTCCTTACATCTCCAGCAAAGTTGGCCTTCTTTCAGAAAACCTGCTGGCATCAGCTCACATCCTTCAAACCTTGTCTGTGACCGGTTAGCTCCACAGTCCAACCAACACATCCTGGCCTCCAACAAGGTGAGTTTTTCTTGCCAGACCCCTAAAAAGCAGCTGTCGACCCGACGCAGTTTGTCTTTTTTGGCTGTAATAGAAGAGGTTTTGTCTGGTGGCATGTATTTCTTCATAAACAGGCCTCCACACTGTTGACATGCTAAGAGTGATGTAGACTGGCACACTGCAGGAAAGTATGAAACCGGAAAATATTCCAGAATATTCCTATGAGTTTCAATGGGTTTCAGCGGTAATGAAGCTCAGCAGGTTAGCAGAAAGGTTAGAGGTCAAAAAGAAAACACAGTCAACAGGCTATGCATAAATCCCTCTGCCACACCAATAATACTAATACCAATAGAGGTGTAATAAAGGTTTGTGGTGGAAAAAATAAACAGAACTGCAAATATTGTCTTTTACTGTCAGTGGGTTTCATAGTACAGTAAGTTGCCTTTTTCCAATAAATTGTTTACAAAAAAAGAGCTACATAGCCAACAAGAAAAAGAAAATGCTTCTTTGCTGTTAAGGGGAATGACTTTTTGGGACACTAGAGCTGCAAGTATTAGGTCAAACTGCCAGATGGGTTTAATTCAACTGTTGACAATTTGTAGTCCACAAAAATGTCCTCTGTCATTGTGTGAAGTAAGTCTCCTCACAAAGGGTTGTCGTAGTGTCTGCTTTAACTCTTTCATACATGGTGTTGACTACACTACACAAAAGTAAACTGACAGTAACAAGGTGGGATTATATAGTAAATACAAAATTAAGGCAAAAAGCAAAGAAAAATGCAATAAGTCAGCTGAGTATTTTGACTTAAAATGAACAAACTAATCAGGTTAAAGGAGCAATATAAGAAGCAAAATGTACAAAAGAATATATAAAATGAATAAAAGGAAAATGAACAAAACAATAAAAAAATGGAAGAAAAAGTGAACAAAATCTCATGAAATATAAACAATATAGAAGAAGCGAAGTTAACAAACTGATCAAGAAAATGAACCAAAGTAGATGCAAAAAAAAAAACCCATCAGAATCATTTTGCTTCAAATCAACATGAAAGAACAAATCCATCCACGTAACATACCACCACACATGCTTCAATCCACCATCAGTTCTAACCAATTTGTTTACATAGATTGGTTTAATGCTGCTACTTTTTCACTTGTCACTTTACTCCACTGCAACCACTTTGCTTATGATTTGTTATATTACTGTAGCATAGTGCTAAATTATATTATACAATATTATAATGTGTATAATGTAGATGTTAAGAATTTTTCCCATATGTACATTTCTAGTCCATAGACAATTTTTTTTTATTTTTGTCTAATTTCACTTATTGTCTTATTTTTATTTATATTCTTATTCTTGCACAATTGGACAGTCCCAGTGTCATTTCACTGCTGTTGTACTTGTACATCTTTATGTGACAAATAAAGAGAGAAGAAGAAGAGCATCAAAACTAACTCAAAATACTTTTCCTACATTTAGGGTAATGAAGTTGGTCCCCAGATTTTCTTGCAGGACATCCAGACCCCTGACAGTGCATGTAAGTCAACCACAAACATAGGAAGCATGCAATTATATTCAAGCAAATAATATTGAATTTTCTTCAGGGAGGACCCCTAAATCACTCCTTAATATGACCCTTCCTCAGTTGTAGCACCTAAGTCCCCCAGAAACACAGGGAAAGCCTTGAATGCCACCTGTGCCCCCAGCTGTGTCAAACAGAATGTCAACATATGATAGTGTTGAGTGTTTTCAAACTCAAAATTGCTCCAAGTAATAAAATACTGTACGCTATATTACAGTTGTCATTTGAGTCAACTTGCATAGCTATCAAGGAAAGTGCAGAGTTTTTTTCCTACTCAATGATGATACAAACTTTAAAAAAAATGTACACAGTAATTTCCCTGCTCTGTGTGGCTAAATGCAGAGTATTACCAGGTATTTTATCCCTTTCTGCAGTTGGATCAAAAATGAATAAAATTAGCAAAAATGAGCAAAATAAAAAATAACGAAATTAGCCCAAAAAAAACAGAACAGAGAATTTCAAAAGTATCGACGACAAGAACAAATAATGAATGAAATGTCATCAAACTGAGCAACAAATGTACAAAATGATTTAAGGAAACAATAAAAGTTAGCCAAATAATCAGAAAAAAATCAACTAACCATATCCCTAATTAATATAAAGGAACCAAATTATCAGTAAAATTGGAAAAAAAAAATCCAACAAAATATCAACATGAACAACAGTGACAAAAATAAGCATACCAGCAAAATGCACACAACATGGATCCTTCTGGACCTTTAAATTACAGCGTTTTATAATGATATAAAAGCGCAGGTGGATACTGTAGAATTAGAAAAGGTTTACAGCCAACTAATCCCTTCAGCAGCTCTGGAACACTTGTTGTGTTTGAAGGAAAATTCAAAACAGTCACAAAAGGAAAGAAAGAAATGGTGAAGTGACAAGCTCTCCTAAATCACTTGTATGTATAATTTAAAAACAGAAGGAGTGGTTTGTGCGTGAGGCCCACTGTCAGTCATTTTTGAAGACTGTAAGGGTCTACAGTTACTGTACACGTGCAGTTCATAGTGGAATTCATTGTGGCATCAACCACTTCATCAGCTCCCAGACCACCGAGCAACAGCCCGGCTTATCTGTTGCGCTCCAGTGCCTGCAGTCAACCAGTCAGGGTGGGTTTTGTGTGCTCGCATTGTTTATTTTAGCCCTCATTAAAATGTGGTGGGGTGGCTTTCTCTCTCTGGGGCTCAGTGGCTACTGTGGTGTGCAGATAGGGGACTGTGGTGGACCCCCCTTGGGCGGCCCACAAAGGCTGCCTCACCCCTTTTCCCCTGCATGCCGCTCACCCCATCTGGGTCCGGCAGTCACACCCTGTGGCAGGGCTGCGGTTAACTGCGGCTGCTGCCTGGTTAAAAAGCCGGAGCGAGGGTTCAAGGATATGAGTATGAGGAGCACCGTTCACCAATTTAACCACTAGAGGGCAGTCAGCCACAAGAAGCTGAAAGAGGAGGACTATGCTGGCAGCACATTTCCTCCTGGGGTTTTATTCTTATCTTCTTTACATGGTCAGCACTTTTTCACAGGAAGTGTGAGCATGTGCGTAAGGCGAGCATAAGAGTTGGGGATAAAAGAGATGCGAGCATGTGGTTTTACAGAGAAAAGGAGGCTACTTTGAGCACTCATCAGATGTGAAGTTGAAAGACACCTTGTGACGTCAGCTTTTAAATGCCTGCAGGTTGTTTTGCCTCCTTATAAGACTACAATACTGGTCTGTTTTATTTTGTCTGTAGCGGAAAAAAACTATTAGACATAAAAGTCTCGACTCTGTCAGCAGCCACACCCCCCACGTTTGCTCAGCACAGAGGGAGATTTACCTTAGTTTATGTTATGTTACTGTGCCGAAGCCTGGGGCAAGTATCTGTCTGGTATGTCATGGATTATTGCTGTCTGCTCTTGCGCATGTGTCTAAATACGTATGTGTAATACTGTTCATGTACAGTATATGTGTGTACTTTCAGAATAACCAGACCATAATCCTGTGGGTTTTTTTTTTTTTTTTTAAACAACTCAGGAAAAAAAAGCTCATGCTGATAATCCCAGGTGTGTGTGTGTGTGCGCGCGAGAGAGCGTCTTTGCGCTAAAGTGATCTAACAGGTTTCCCTTTTAGAGCCATGTAGTGCATCTAGGGGGAGAGGAGGTCTTTGAAGTTTTGGGTCTGCCATCCGTCTCTAACTCACTGGCTTTCTTTTCATGCCAACCACCACCGAGGCCAGGCCTGTTAAATAGAAACGCCCCGACGGCTCCTCCTGCTATGTCGCCATGGTAAAATGACAACAGACTACACTCACGTGTCTCCACGGACGGTGCACTAAAGCTCTTCTCTGTTTTGAAAGTCTGTTTATGCTAGAATTTTGGCTTTTGTTTTGTCTGTAGGCTGAAAAATAACTACGCATTGTTAGAAGCAGCTGAACAGCAGGGAGTCAGAACATTAGGCCAGAAACTTTTTTGTACACAGACTCTGAGATGGATGCAGTTTATTTGCAGTTGACTTTAATGGACATATCCGATCTCTGCCCACCCTGCAGGTGTTGGCCCGTCATGCCTGGTTTCTCTCTGATCTAAACTAAAGTGTCTCTTTACTCGCCAGCAGCCATAGAGAACCTCATGACGTTCAGCATTAACACTAAAGGAAGAAAGGAGGATGAGGGGGAGATATATTGATTGCCCTTAGCTGCTCCTTCATAGTCTGTGTGCACAGTTTGTGTTGGCTAAGCCCTCTAGCCTAATGGCTTTTAGACTTCCATTAGGTCGTGCAGACAGCCTGTTTTAAGTAAGTAACAAAAGACTCTGTGAGAACGCTTTAAGCATTAATAAGACAGTCAGTGTTACTTCTCGGGCCTGTCAGCTCATCAGAAACGCACAAATCGAAGTCACAAAGCCAAAGGCTGCTTTCCTGTTGTCATCTTTGACATTTCTTTGACTGCACTGTTTTTGGTAAGCCCTGAACAGGATAAGCTTGGAGACTTTGGGGAATTTGCTACATTGAACAGTGAAAGCTGCAGCTCACTCCCCTGTAAACTTGTAATGTCCCTGGAGTTGTGTGCAGTAAGTGTCCTTTCTCACACTGACAATCATGCAGCTCTGTGCCAGCAGCTCTGAGGCTTTGTACAGTTCACATAATGAGGAGAGACCTGTGGCTCGATACTCAGAAAAGGGGCTCAATGAGAATGGGGTTCGCGGTGCATCATATATGGCAACATAACCACAGGCCTCCAAGAAGTATGAAGGCAGAGCCAAATGGACTTTACGGAGTTTTTTTTCTGCTTCTTCTAACGCCATCTTGTTTTTATAAAAGCTGTTTATTAGGAGCAAAGTCTTAACTCTTTTGCAAGAGACTGCGGCCTGCATTGTTTCAAATCCCTGTAATTACTGAGTAGGCCTTTGCTTGATGTGCACACACTTGTATTTTAACACAGAGAGAGCCTGAACATATCTAATATGTGTTGACATGTGCTGCTACATATGCACATTTGACAGATTTAAGCACCAGCCACGCACTGTTTGATTATTGTCCCAAAAATCCCAATTTTAAAACATGTCATCACTGTTTTGTGTTGGACCTTTTCTACAATTTAACACCAAGATTTTTACTTTTATAGTGAGATAATCCATATTTAGTCTCACAGAGGGGAAGATTTTGGTTTTTCACCAAAGTCAAGGTCAAGTTTGTTTCTGTATATATGTGAAATCATAATTTTATTTAATTTTAAAAGCTTATCTTGGTTTCACATCATCAAAACTAGCTAAATGAATTTTTCTAATATAACAATTGTTGACCTATTTAGCAAGTTTCGCTTTCTGTGTTTTTGGTGTTGTTATGTACCGTAGCTTTTCCTAGTTGTGTATACAGATACAGTGATAATCATGCTTTAAAATGATACATCATGGATTTTTCGCTGAAAATATTGTATTTCCTCAGTGTTGATCACCCACCCTCAACAATATTCTAAATCTTATACAGACTTAAGGAATATACCATGATAACCTAAGATTATTTGAAAATTAAGGCAGTTTTTACTCAATGTTACTTTTTTCCACAACCACACCACAAAGCACATAGTCAGCCACTCAGAAACTTTATTTTGATAATAAATAAAAGCAGATTCATATTTGCTGTGAACTGTGACATACTGTTATATATATATCCATATTCACATTACAGATTTTTTCTGTTTTGCACTATATTCACTCGTACTTGAAATAACTTAAAACTTTTATACAATACTGTACTACTCTTACGTTTTATTTTTCAATATCTGTTATTTTTTTTGTCACTCTCGGCTTTACTAAACTGCTTTACAGACTGACTAGATTCAAATGTCCTCCATCTAAACAGCCAGAAAACACAGATTTTCAGCAGCGTGCACAGTCCTGTTGGTCTTTTATGTGCTTTTAAACCACAAATCTTGCTGTTTTCTTTGATCAGTCTTTTAAAATGGATAAGCAAATTAGTGCAGTTGTGAAGAATAGTTTTGATCAGCTCCGGCTTCTCACTAAAGTTAAGCCTTATGTACTGGCTCATGGCCTAGAGCAAGTTATCCATTTGTTTATTCCATCAAGGCTGGACTACTGCAATGCCCTCTATACTGGTGTGGACCAGACAGTGCTGCACCGACGGCAAAAGGTCCAGAATGCAGCTGCACAGTTGTTGACAGGCACTACGAAACATGAGCACATCACACCAGTACTGGCATCACAGCACTGGCTGCCTGTCACCTATAGGATCCAGTTCAAGATCCTCATGCCTGTTTTGAAATCCTTGAATGATCTGGTCCTCCATATCTTTGTAAGCTGTTGACCACCTACACACCACAGAACCATGAGGTCTTTCTCTCAGCTGCTTCTGAACGCTCCGTGTTCAAAGAGCATTTTCTGGGGCAGGTCCTGGATTGTGGACATTATTTTTCCTTAGGTGGGGACATTTGATACAACCCTAATATCAGTCAATCCTGGTGCAGATACTGTATATACACACATACAGTACTTCTCCAGTACTTCTCATATTACTATGAGCCTTTCTCACCAGGATGTGTGTGCTGCTGCACTGATCCATGTTGCACTGATCCATGTGGATATTACGTGCTGCGTTTCCTCCTGCTCTGTGTGTCTTTAATGCCACTGTGTCCCTGCAAACCCTCAAAGTTCTGGATTTTAATGCATCAGTTACCGTATTTTTCCAAAAAGATGACTGTTGCTTGCTGGGAAAGCAGCTTGTTGTGTGTATGTGTGTGCCTGCACTTGTGCCATTTTTGGAAACGTCCCTGTGTTCTCTCTGCACCAGCGCTCCAGCTACGGAAGCCTCCTGGGTCCATTTCTTCTGTGGCTGGACCGCATACCCCAAAAACCTGCTTTGGTTGGAAATGTGTGTGTTTTTTTTCCAGCCATCATAAAGAAGACAAACTCCTCTACTGTGTCCCTGTCTTATATTAAAAGGCTGCCTTGGCCTTGGCCTGGCTATAACAGGTCCTCTCGGCATTTCTGCTGGATACAGTAAAAATCAACACCTCCTCTACCCCAGACTGAGACTTTTCAGCATACAGATTGAGTTTCTCCCATGTGCACTGAGCCTTCTAGAGGCAGCGCTTAACTCTTGCTTGCTTTTGTGCACATAAACCAATGTTGATTAATGGACAAAAAACCTTAAACAGAACTGCACCAAAACAAAAACTATTCACACTCAGCTGAAATTGATCATTTTCATGATACGTGCAAAATCATCATTTTATTCAATATCAAAAGCTGATTTTGGTCTTGAGTGAAAGTTGAAGAAACTTAATGGTTATTTGTGTGTTTTGTGTATTAGTAAAAGATCCTACAAGACAAAAAAAAAAAGCAGAAGAGACAAAAAAAAATGAAGTAGAAAAACAGCATACAAAGACAATATCAACATAAAAGTAAAAAAAGACATATATGACATGGGAAAGACTCAGTAGGACTAAAACAACATGAGCGGTGCAACAAGATTTTGGGATGTTTCATTTTGGTCATCTGATTTCATCTCCTCCATTGTTGTCAAAACAGTTCAAAATAAACTATAAATCCCTCAGATCGCAGCCCTCCACCCAAGCAGCTCAGTTTCCCTTCATAGTGAAAACCTACCATTATCATTTGAACCTATGCTCATATCCCCCATAATGTTACTGCACCAAAAGTAACCTTCTTAAATTTATTTCACTCTCATCATTGGATTTGACCATGAAAACCTACCATTAGTATTTGGAATAACATGCATATTATTATTAGTTCAATAGTAAATCACCAAAAATAATATTTCCATAATGGTGGTTTTCTTCTGGATCTAGCACCTAATTCAGCATCTAAATGCTGAAGATACGTCAAATCCGTGGACACATTACTGAATCGGAAGACTTTCCTCTACAGTTTGGTGTCAGTTTCATGTCTATTGCTTTATTTATTGTCTTACAGTAAATATTTTTCCTCAACCCCTGTAAGTATAAGTTTTCTGGATCACTGTATCCAGAATGGTGCCCATCAAAGTTTGTGGTTTGATAGAATCTATTATGGTAATGTTCTATGTTTTTTGGCAAAATTTATGGGGGGTATTTGTGGTGTTACAAAGACAAATGTTGAATTTGGCCCAATCTCCAATAGTGAAGAATCCTTTAAAAATCTTCTGGATCTAGATGTTGATCCAGATAACTCCCAGAATATAATCAATTGTACCTTGTGCCATTTTTGACTTATCCTGAACATTTCATCCAAATCTGTTCACAACTTTTTGAATTATGTTGTAAACAAACAAACAAACAAACAGAAAAGTAAATTAACACCGTAAAAACCCCACAACCTCCTTGGCAGAGGTAATGAACAAAAAAGTTTTTTCATTATGGGGGCACAAGAAATATCTGTTACAATAAATCATCATCATTTAATATCATGAAATACAGTACTCTATATACTTATATTCCACAATAATTATAATTGATGTATTATCTAGCTCTTATTTTAAAATTGGTAATTTGTGCAGTATAAATGCAGTTTGTGCTAGCAGGTCAAGATCAGTTCATTTTCTATACCTACTGAGCTTTTTACCTCTCCTTGTTGATCTGCATTCTTTCTTTGACATAATCTATTTCGGGCTATAGTTCTATAGAATTTCAGGTCTGTACTGAGGCAGAGGATGACACTGATTGTCAACATGAGGACCAGTTTGAGGTTGCTTCTTCTGCTCTGCCGCTCCTTGATCTGGTAACCCGGCATGAAACGATAGAAGGTCTGAACAATAAGCTGGCTGCCGATCAGTAAAGGCCCACTTGGCCTCTGCCAGACGCTACGTCTTATTTCCTCTTTGATTACTCACGCCTGCCTGATGAGCAGCACACTCGCACTCCTCTGTGTCTGCCCGCCCATGAAAGAAATCACAAAGAAAAGACTTTCTGTAAGAGACTGGTTTTGATTTGGAGGCCGGAATGCCTTTGTGATAATGTCGCAAGATTTGTTGGCAGCGGTGTGATAGATGTGTGTGTGAGACAAAGAGGAAAAGAGAGTTATGATGTGTGTGTGTGTGTGTGGGGGGGGTGCGTTCATGATTCAGACACACTCAGGTATCAGAGTTCAGATTTTTGAATTGGATGTGTGGCTGAGTTTTGTTGTACAGATTTATGTCAGTTTCCACTGATGGCCTTCCAGGGTCTGCCCATAAACAGCCTCTAAACAGGGAATAATAGCATTGGCATTAAAGTCCAAACTGTATTGCCACCCAAGCGTGTAGATCGCCTGCTGTGGGTTGGGTCTCTTTTTTTGCCTGGCCCTCACAAGCTCCCACCATTGCTCGTTACGCCCCCTCACCAGCAGGCCGGAGGTAGGAAATCAAACCAATTACGGTTGTATTTAAAGAAAATTGGAGCAGGGCCGGAAAAGTGGGGGCATTTCCAAAAACCACAAAAAGAAAGTTGCAGGGCCACTGTGGTAAATCCAGTGTGACTAGGAGGTAGGGTGGAATGGCACTTTTGAAGAAATGCATCTCTAAATGTATTATTTGAACTTGATTGTAAAAGACTACAGAACAAAGCCACATATATCCCAGATGTTCAGTGTGCTGCGTGCTTGATCAAATAACATAAATTAGGATAGAAGAAAAATCCACACGTGAAGTCCACCAAAACCAGTATTAATTCCTTTCACTGTCCTAAATAATCTGTTTCAGTGTCTGTCTGTCTGTCTGTGTGAGTGAGATGGATGGACTTTGCTCCCTGGTGGACCTGCTTGATGGATGGTTTTTAAGGACTTACTCTGTTTATGTTCAGGTCTGCTGTGCCCCACTGTGAGTGGCCTGCCAGAAGACTGCACCTTCATAATGTGGCTGAATCTGCCAAGACATCGCAGAGCCAAAATCCCGCTGCTGCAGTCCCTGCTGAGGTACAGTATAGGGCCTCTTTCAAAGTACAAACACCTTTAGGCCTCTTTTGGTTCTTTGACCAAAGTGTGAGTATGTCATGGACCGAAGCTGTTTTTGCACCAAAAAAGCGTGCTCAGGTATTGGCGGGGTAATTACCTCCCACTCGTCTATTGTATTCTCCCAGTTCTATACCTCTCTCCCTTCATGGCTCTCTCTGATCCTCCTCCTCACTGTCATCTCTCAGGAAAACCCCTTCATTACCAGGCCCTGAATCTAAATGTTTCATTTTCCATCCCCCCACAAGCCCTCTTTGTTCCACGGCCTATTTGGCTGTTATATCACAGCACTTAAAAGCAATTATTCCTAAAATATGAATGATCTCTTACAGACGTCTCCAGACACTCAAAAGATATTTTTCCTTCATCTTCCTCTCTGCCTCATGGGCAAAAACAAAAGAAGCAGAAATCAAGGTGTCTGGTGTCTTCAGACCAGCACACCTAGTCTGGCCCATACAGACTCATACCCGATGATATGCATATGTCTGTGCAGGTGCTCACACAGGAGAAAAAAAACGCATACGCACAAACTGTTTACTTCACATGCACACACCATAAAGAGTGTAAGATGATCTCCCATTAAGGATGAAAACAAAGCAGTGAGTGGGAGGTGTCCCCTGAGGAAGTCCATAGTTGCTATAGTGGAACCATGGGAACTGGTTAGGAGAGGCCTGGGGGCAGCCTTGGCCAGACGTGGGGGTGTGTAACACAGCCACGCACACTGTGGAGAAGAGACAAAACACCAAAGCAAAGGCATTTAGTCACCTCACCTGTCTGACAATAACAATACCTGACACTTTGTTGGGTGTCAGCTGTAGCTTGAGTTATTCTGTACTGGCTTTGATGATCCTGATGACAATGCTGGGCGATAAAAGTGCCAAAATAGCAACAACAGTAAAAGTGACTGTTGGGGACAGAGTTATGGTACACGAAGGGAAACAATATTGTTATGAGGGCCTTTTAATTATTGCTGCTTGTGAGGATGAAAAGGATGCAGTATATCATCTCAGTTTATGGTTTAGATGAGGCTTTAAGTCAGTGTTTGTTTATATGTTTTTACTGATTTAAGTAAACCGCTCGAACCTCCAGAACAATATGAATGATCTACTGTAACTGGTGGTGAGTGCAAGAATAGCATTTCCTGGAGAGTGAAAATGACTAAATTAGCAACACACAACTGAGATAAACATTAAGCACAAATGTATTGTAAATGTGATTTGTGTTTTATGATGGTGAGAATGAAACACGACGGGAAGATGCAAATTTTTAATGGTCATCCATGTTCCCACGTGATCCAAAACAGACTTGAGCAATCATCCTCATTTTGCTCAATGCTTACGCACATAGATGGAAAAAGTAAGAGAGATAGAAAGATAGACAGTGTGTATGTGAACCGCTAATTTAACTTGTTCCCCTGCTCAAGCAGGAAGTGAACAGAGACCCGGTCCACAGGGATCCCTATTTCCCCTTCTCGCCTTCTTGCTTCCCCCACGCAGGACCCCACTGTGTTGGGAGGCTCCGTGAAAGAGCCTGGCACAGAGCTACAGTGTGTGGTGTTTGTGCTCTGGTGTGCATGCGTATGTGTGCATTGATTTCCTGTTTTATAGAGGAAACAGTGTTCACATATACAGATTGTTATACAGATTTGTCTGTGAGAAAAAAGGAAAGAAAAAAGATTGCGTCAATTCTCATGAATCTGTATGGGAAATGACTGTCATTGTTTCTGGGAAGCTGCTCTACTGTCTTAGTAAAAACATATCTTAGTTTGCTAATAAGCACAAATTTAGTGTCTAAATCATACTTTTCAGCTCATTTTTTTATTACTCTTGTTCATTAAAAATGCTCCAACTTTTATACTCTCAGCATTTATACAGTGCTGTTATGTTAAATGCTTTGCTTTATTACACAAACTAAGGGCAGAATGGTCAGACATAGAAAGCTGTGGTCATTGAGCAATGAAAACAATTTGAATCCAAGCCATTAGGACAACAAATTGAAACTTTTGGCTGCTGTGGTCTTGGTCAGACTATGGTCTGCACCACAGGTCCACCATGCAGCGGTCTGTCGGGTTTCCGTAGCGGCCTTCTTCTGGTTTGACTCATGCACATGTTTCCTTACGACAATGGGCAAGAAAGACAATAATAATAATAAAAGGTATGATAATACAAGACAGAAGTTCATAGTTAACAGCAGTGTTCTCTTTTCTTTCCAGCAGTGCTAACTAGGAAAATATGTTTTATCAATTAGTCAGTTATCTGATATAATAACTGAAGTTTGGAGTAGGAAGAAGCTGAAGGCTGATTCAGTGACAGACCTCATTTTCTAGATGACAATTGGAACCAGGGTTAATAATCATTCGCTGTATTAGAAAGAAAATAACTTGGAAGTGGACAGGGCATTTTAACTAAAGTAGTAAATTAAGGTACAAGCACCAAACGCTGTTAAAAACTGAGTGTTCATCATTTTTGAAGGTGAGGCTTCTCCCACAAATTCTGCCACCACAGATACCGAACATCCTGTTGGTGCAGATTAATAGCCTTGGATGATAAATTGCTGTACTCCTGAACATACTGTAGGCTTGAATGCTCTTTATGTTGGTAGATGTTTATTGATAGTGTGATGCATGTCCCTCTAGTCCAGGGATCTGCAACCTTTACAGTACAATGACCATTTTTTGGACAGAAAGAAAAAACAAATTTGTATATAGAGCCACAAAAATATATGAACCCTACATACCATATGACATATGAGGTATATTTTAGGTGGCAACACGTTAAAAAAACAATTTGTTAGTTATTTGATTCCTTTTTGTTCATTTTATTGATTACTTTGTTCATGTTTGTCCATGTCATTGAGTATTTTGTTCATTTCCTCATCATTTTTGTTCATTGTACAGTGTTTTTTACGTTACTCACTTTTGTTTATTTTGTGACTTTTCTTTTCAATCCTCTGCTTATTTTTTCCATTATCGTCTTGTTTTTCTTCATTGTCTTGACTCTTGTAATTTTTTTGTTTATCCTTATGTTTGATTATTTTGTCATCTGTATTAATTTTTATTCAGTCAATTTCCTATTTTACTCATCTTTGTACATTTTTGCTAGTTTTTTTTTTCATCATTTCATGCTTTTTCTGGATTATTTTGTTCAGTTTAGAATCAAGCGTGTTCATATTGTTAACGTCATTTTTGTTCATTGACTTGATTCAGTATTGTTTCTACTGGTGTTTCATTTTGTTTATTTTTTGACCATTTTGCTCATTTTGTGAACTATTTTCTTCAGTTTTGTCTTATTTTTTGATCACTGTGTTAGTTGATTTTTGTTTCCTTCTTTTTGTTGATTTAGTGCTTATTTGGTTCATTTTGACTTATTTTGTTACTTCCATTATGGGACAAAGGCTCAGGAGCCACTAAAAAGGGGCCAAAGAGCCCCATGTGGCGCTGGAGCCTCAGGTTGCAGACCACTGCTCTAGTCGTTATAGATCCTTTCAGTTTGAGTGGGAGCTGAGTCTCACAGGCCCGTGGAGAGGTGCTCCACTGTGGGAACTGCCTGTTGTATATCGTAACGTAGAGTGGTCTCTGTAGACCAACAGAGATGAGAAACTACCTTCACTGGGATCCCTCAGAACTGGGAGAGCCCTTTTTCTCTCTTTCTTTCTTTCTGTCCTTAATGTCAGCGAGGCAGCAATAGTCATCAGTGTGAGAACAGCTGAATCACGACTCTCGTGGTTTCTTAGCCCCTGGCCCCTGTATTTCTCGGTCAATCTGTGGGAACCCTGATTTTGGACAGCAGCCTCAGTTCCCACCACCAGCCTGGTTAGAAAATAGACTTCTGGTCATGTACCAGGCGTCCAAACCAAGCCGGTTCCAACCCGCTCCTTCTCATGGGTTTGGGGGAGAAGAGGTCAGTGGATGCAAAAGAGGCCCTAATGGGTTTCGTATGCAGGTACCACAGAAGCGACACGGGATACTGTGTTCATGAGAATTGAGAGGGATTTAATGATCGTGTGCTCTTTCCAAAACACTCCCTCTCCCTTTTTTCCCTCTTTGGGCTCTGTGTCTCTTTCTCTGACTCTCTTTGCATATATAAATTGTGCTTTCATCCTTCTCAAAAACTGTTTTGATTAATTAGAGGTAAAGTTTTATGAGGGTGTACAGGACAGAAGGGACAATGCTCATTCTGTTTCAAGAAAAATAAAGACCATATTCTATTCATCAGGACTAGTGATTGACTTGAAGTATTGTTTTCAATGATGCTTATTGTTGGAGTTTTTTTCCACTTGTGTGTCCTTTGACATTCAAAATCATGCTTCCAGTTTTCTTTGTATTTCATCCACTTAAAAAGATATTTAGCTTGCCATCTTATAAACTAATTTATCATGTCTTTGACTACAATTACATCCAGACAAGCAGCCCCATCTCGGAAAACAGTGTACCTCTTCTTGGAGACTTACAATTTTCGGAAGAAGAAGAGCATAGCGAGAACAGAGAGAAGATGAAAAAGGCAGCTCAGCTCAAGTACATCCATGACAAAGACTAAGCCAGATGAGAGCTTCTCTGCTCCCCACATGTGCACAAAAGAGTGGGATCTTGCAGAGTGTGTGAAGACAGCTGGAAAATTCCCATGAGCCCGGTCTAATTGAAAGCTTATCATCTTCTCTTTGTGCTTCCTGAGTAGTGGGGATCAGCGAGTAGCAACGCAGAGGGAGACTCTGTGATGAGACCTGAAGAAAATGTTGTAGGTGGTGCAGATCTGTCATACACATACTGTGAAGTGGAGCTCCGACAGTCTTGGTGGAGGGCAGTGAGAGATCTGTCAGCATGGGGTTTGTGGGTGTGTGTGTGTGAGCAAGAGCTGCTTTGAGTGTGCCGAGTTAATTGAATACAGTGTGTGTTAAGGCTGCGTGTGTGCGTCCTGAGGCTTTGTTGTTCTGCCAACACTGCCCCCATAGAAGGCCTGACAGAGACGGACATACAGCACAGCAGACTCCATTCAGACGAAAAGAAAAGAGGAAACTGAATGAGGAGAAGAAAGGATAAAAGAGACGAGTATAGATACAGAGAAGCATAAACAAAGCAAATAAAAGAGGCCAAAATTTGAAGAAAGGAAAAAAACCCCAAAGCGTTTAGAAGTGAAAGCCTTTCTATGATTCATCAACAGGTGGCATTAGTTTGGAAGTGAGGAATTGTGGGTATTGTATTTCACATTAACCACAAAAGACATCTGAAATCAGACCACCCCTCAAGGTAGCATCTCAAGTGTTTAATCTAGTGGCTCAGCTTCAAATGGGCCAAACAGATGCCATCAGCGCCACATAAATTAACAACCACATAGCTGGTAAAAATGCCATCTGACATTCCAAACTTCTCCTGTATTGTTTTTAACAAGTGACAACTCGCCGATGTGCGTTAACATGGAGGCTGCCAGGGTGGTGTTGGATTCCTGAGCTGCGCTTTATTTACGCTCTGGGTACCACTGTGTTGACAGCTACAGCATTTTCAAACCTCTGAGAAGTGTGGGTAATTGCCTTCAAGAGTCTCAGTAATGGGAACGATGGTGTGTAATTAATACAGAGGGTTAGTGAAAGTGAACTACCAATGAACTGGCAGATTTATGGGATGGAGGCAGTGGCATTTATGGTATTTACAGTATGAGACTGAAGATCAGAATTTTTTTGGATGAGAATACACTAGCATGATTTTAGATCCCATAAACATTTATAGCATTTTTCTGCTCATTTCTCAGCTGATGTGATGGAGTCTGGGTTTCTGGAGGTGACATATAACCCTCTGCGTTTTTACTTAATGTTTAAACACTCAACACCTCTTTCTCTAAAACTGAAAAAGACCTCATAATCCAGACTTTAGAGCATTAAGTTTCTAAATTAGAGATCTGCTATGCTGTGCAACTGTTTGTCTTGTAAAATGAATACTGCACGAGAATGCCACTGTAAATATTGACAGTAAAATGAAAGTGCAAAAAAAGGCAGGACTTGCATAAAAAATAAAGTAATGAAAACTTTCTCAATAAAATTAGAAGATTAATGAAACCAGTTTTGAAGAAGAAAATTAGGCACATGTTTTTTTTTTAATTAAAAGGATTAAAAACTACAATATTTGCAAACTTTACAAGCACTCAGTATGGAAGCATTAATGATAACATTACATACATAGATAAGATTCATAAATTAACATATCAGTTTCAGATGTACATGCTTTCAGCATAAAGACAAATGAAGAGAGCAATATGAATTAACATTTTGCTAAACAAGAAAGAAATACAAAGAAATGTAACCTTGTGCTCTTTAATTCAGTATACAGTAAAATACAATTCACTTGTACATTTTGGCTTCCTTGTTTTGCATAAAGAAAGATAGTAGAGATCAATCAAGACATTATTTACCACACATCTTTCCCAGATATCGTTAATATCCTGACAACATACAGGCAGTTTTGAAGATCTTTGGTTTCATTTGAAGGAACCACACATACAAATATTTGCTTGTGTGGTTTTTCTAGCTGCATGATTTTTTGCCCATAAAAGTAAGGCCTCCAGAGGGAAGAGCAGGGAAACACTCTTTACCTTAAAATTAAACAGAGAAAGGAATGAGACAAACAGGAATAAGGCAGACGGCTTCCTTTCAATGGGATCTAAAAACAACAACACCTTGCATAACTTATTTTTACCTGAGCTGCAATGCTAGCTTTTTTGGCTCACTCTCAACTTTGAAATTAAATCTCTGTTGTGAAGCAACGACATACTCATCTCTCAGAGTGATGAATGCTAATCATCCTACTTGTGGAAGACTTCGCGAGAAGATATTAGACACCTGATACCTGCCACAAATGCCTTAGCCAACTCATACCAAGATGATATGTGCAGACGTATGAAGAGCTGGCAGAGCAATGAGCCTCTGGCACCAATGGCCAGTAAATTAGACTAGAAAAGACAGAATTAGGACCATAAAAGCTTCAAAGCACTCACTGATGATTACATAGAACAAAGGGAGCAGGGAAGGTTTTCTTTTTGCATAACTGCCCTTGGTGTTGGTAAGAAGACACCACTCTGCTCCCACCTCTTCATCCACACACACTTCTTCCTCCAGGGATGCAGAGATCACGCGTAGTAAGGGGAAAGACCCTCAGGACAGGGGGAATGTGCACACACACCTGTGCTGCAGGAATGTGTGTGTATGGCTCATTGTGTAATCAGTATTTTTTTTTTCTCTGTTAAGGACAAGGACACTTAAAATGTGCTCACTAAATAGAGTAGCAGGAATATTTAATATGTAGATCTGCTGTGTGATACTTTCCAAAACGCAGCTGTTAGAGGAAGATGAAAGATCAAATATAGTGCAAAAATTAAGCAAATGGCGTACATAGCACAGGAAGGGCTAAAATGGTTAAAAGAATATGGCTCTAGATACACCATTGAACAGAATCTGTTGGCTGTGGTTCGTAAGGAATAAAAGTTTATAGTGCATTAAAGCTACATTGGAAGACAAAAAAATAATTACATTAAAGGTTTTGTTTTTATAATTTAGTAGCAATATATTACACAAATTCCAAATTTATACTCAACAACAAAATATGGTATAAACTGTATATTATATTTGTATGAAAGGAAAGGTTGAGAGAAATGTGTAAAGGGTTTGGATATATGCAAACATTTCCTCAAAGTTTGGCTCAAATAAATATCAAAAGTAAACCATGTCATCCAGTTCAAAATACCAGACCAGGACATTTTAAGGGGTTGAAAAAGAATTTTATGGAAAAGCAAGACTTGACATCTCAGGATGTAATTTTTCCTGCAAATAAATCAAACTATAAACACCCCTCTGTTTTAGTCTGGTACATTCTTCAAAAACATCAGCCATTGTCCTGTTGAAACTCAATATGCTGACACAGCAGAGCAGAATTCATTTTGTTAAGAAGTGAGTCCAAATAGTTTCAATGTTTTTCTCTCCATGATGCAGCAGGTTGTGTTGAAACGACGTCTGCATTCTGTAGCACCAAAGCCTTCCGTGAACATTTGCATAATAAATTAGACAATAAGGTACTGCATAAGTTCTGTGATCATGTGAAAAAGCCCTAGATGCAATATATGTTTTCACGACTGACACAATATTTAGCAGTATTCATTGTTTTTTTTTTTTTTTCTTTTTACAGAAATTAAAGCTTAAAAGGACCAGTTGCTACAGCAGTGCAGCCATGCCTTGGAACGATGTCGGAGTCTCTCACAGAGCAAACCTCCATCCCAACTGCTCTTCTCCTACTTAAGTGAGTTAGAACAGTCTCTGTGTTGAATGTTTGCTGCGATTTTTCAGTTCATCAGCTGATTGTTTATCCCTCCCATTGTTTTGTTCTTCTGTGTTTAATGTGACTGCATAACCTGTTTATATCAGAGAAATTATCCTGAAATGTTACTATGGCTATTTTGCGCTAATCCTCACTTTTATTTACAGTTTCAGCTGAACATCATCTCAAAGTATATGGCTTTTGTAGTCCTTTAAGAGTACATGTTTTAGCACAGTGCAGGAGTTCCCTCAATTTACAAAAACATGGAAGTCTTGAGAGAGTTGGTAAAATGCAGAAAGTCTTTTAAGCGGAGAAATAAAAGACAAACATGCAGCATTTCTCATTTTTTTGTTGTTTTTTTTTCTTTCAGTTCAGTTTTTTGTTCATCTCCTCTTTGATTCTTCTCTCTCACTCCTGCATCCTCAGATTCTGTCCATCAGTCAGTAAGGCCTCCAGACGGACTCATCCAAACGACCTGAAGCGCTCATGGCTGTGGGGGAGTTGCTGTGGCTGCCGTCGGCTTCCACGCCCTCACTCTGGGTGTTCAGGCCCGGGTTCATCAGGCTGTTGGTCCCTCCGGTGCCCGTTGCCCCTGAGCAAGACAGCAGTCGGGTGGGTGAGCGTTCTCCCCCAGTGTTCCCCGGTGCCACCATGGAGAACTGGTAGGATCCAGATCCTGTTCCGTAATACAGGTAGGAATTGGACTGGAAGTTCTGGGTCTGGTTGTTTGAGTAGGGTGGCGGCAGGTAAGTGTGGTATCTAGAAGAGGGTGTCATGCTGAGGCTGCTGATCCCTGTGCTGGATGTATTGGGGGAATAGGGGAAGGCCCCGGGATAGTGCATGCGAGGGTCTGAGAAGCGAGGGTCAGTCAGTGGTGACAGAGATGGAAAGGTCCTCTGTGGGAAGAGATCTGTGGTGGCTGTTGATAAAAAACAAAAAGTTGAGAAGTCAAACATTTTGTTGTCATGAATTTTGTGTTATTAAATGAGCCACATCTCCATTGTAGCAGACCTCCCCAAAGCCCCAGTCCTCAGCTCAAATTTCTAGTGATACACCGGTCCATGGAAATGTTTGCTCAAAGTAATGAACTGAGACTTTTTTTTGCTTAATAACAGTCATCGAGCACTGACAGCAGATCATCCCACAGCCTCATGCACAAGACTGAAGTTATGAAAAGCCCCCCTCGCCACAGCCCTCCTACCTCTGCTTCAAAAGAAGAGCAACGTACGGTATTCTGCCTCTCTCAGAGCCATGAAAAGAGGCATTGTCAGTGCAGAGGGGTGATTTGTATAAACACCGACAGCTTGTTGCACTGTTGTGCAACTCATCATAAATCATACTTAGGCGACACAGGCAGACAGTGACAATCAGAGACAGAGAGCAAAATGGGGAGGAGAGAAGGAAAAAGGAAGAAAAGGGGAAGAAAGGAAGACAAAGAAAATGCATTTCTTCTATGAATGTACTCTAAATGAATGTGTGTTACAGTCCAAGACCTGTCAGACTAAACTGTGAAGTGTAACCTCACAGGTAAGGCAACACAGTGAGCCTGCCTGTTAGGACTTTGATTTCACTGCACACATTCTAATTTATTCAGCTGACAAAAGGGAAATAGAAATATTGCTCTCGGGTTTGACTTGGCAGTTTGTCTCTCTGAGAGTTGGGGCCGCTACTGTCACCAACTTTGAACCTTAAGTAAAACACCATACAGCTTCTCTCACTTAACTGAGAAGTATTATTGGCTGATCTTACATCCTGAGCATGGGATTTTGATATGTCCACAGTCCTGCAGTCCGGTTTTAATTTAGTCATTGTTGCTTTAAAATTTGTCAATGTCTTAGATGACTGTTTTAATGAACACACAAACTGCCATGGTGACTTTTAACTACCGCATGATGAGGATGTTCATTTAGAAATTTGAAACATGAAGTCTGACAAGTTACATGTCTGCTCTTTAAACAGAATGACAACATTATTTTTGGAAGAATAGGATGTGGCTAAGACCCAAATTCTCTAGAAAGGTAAACGCCCTGTTGTACACCAGAGTAACCAGAGAGAGAGTTCCTCATACCTGATGTCAGGCTAGTTTACTCCAACACCTGCTGACTGTACACAAGTATACACACCTCAATCTGTAATTATTTGTTTGTCTGCATGTGGCTTTCATGGAGCAGTGTGCCCACATGACTGCAAGTGTAAAATGTGGATTTGGATGCCAGAGAAAAGAGAGCTTGTATTTGGGAAATAGCAAGCGCTTGCACGCCACAGCCCTGAGGGAGGAGAATGCCAAACTTGCGTGCCACAGTCTTGTTGAAATGTCTTTTCCCTATGTCTGGAGAACTGGGTCCATTTTCAGCTACAAAAAAAATCTGTTCCTTTGCAATTTCCATGGGCACTGGTATACTCCTTTTTTCAGCAACACATTTTTGCAGTTGAATTTCCTCTTCTTTTTGAGATGTGGGAGTTATGTGGTGGTGGGGGGGCTGTTTCTTTTTCCAGAGTCTAACTGGCACCGGAGTCCGTCTCCATATCTGATTTCACGCAAGGAAAATCCAAGCTTCAGCTGCTGTTGATTCGGGTGAAGTGGAGTCGGCCCAGTAATTCCTACCGGACTCCCAGAAAGCCTTTGCTCTCTTTTTCTGTTGCTCTGCCTTCATCTCTAGCTGTCTGTGCTAAATTTAGGTTTCAGAGTGAAGCTGGGAAGGGGATCTGTGATGGCTCTGGCTGCTGTGGCCCACCCTGCACATGATCTCCATTTAATTGGAGTTGGTGGAAACATGTTGGCTAAACTGTGGTAGGGACTGACTCCTGTGTTCTGTCAAGGGAAACTGGACTGGACACTTATCACAACACCTTAATGGGCTTGTGTAGTATCAACGTCTTAGCTCTGAGCCATGAGGAGCCAACTACCACCTTGAACTCTCAACAGTACAGTAGCTCCCTCTGGAGGAGAGGGCTAAACAAACTGTTTTGTAATTGAGAAGCAAAGTTATGCAGTCTGCTTTTTCTCCCTCTTAACCAGTGCATACCTTACTGCATCCCCACCCTCCCCCACCCAGTATAAGTGCAGGCTTCACTGTTGTGGCTGTGGTAACAGTGGTATATCTTTGGCAAAGAGGGTCTTCCTAGCTGAGCATAGTAGCAGCCTGTAACCTCTGCAGCCCAACCACACATGATCTCCATTAGGCTCATCTGAAATGTGTTGACTAAATTGCTGGGACAGGAGAGAGGATGGACCCCAGAGGGCTAGCTGGCACAGTCTGCCATCTGGGATGTTCCCAGTCTGTGAAGCGGGTAGCTGGGAATCAGAGCTTTTATAGAGAACATAGTGTTCTAGTGCTCTAATTTCTCCTGTTTCTCTGCAGCCTTGCTCCTTGCACTTCTTGAGTTCTACAACACAAAGGGTGGAGCCAACAAGTCCACTAGTCCACAGTCAAGCGTGTAACCCATATGACAGGAGGTCTGTCTCATTTGCTTACAGGAGAAACTGATTTTGGTTGTTAACATAAGGGCAAGTTTGAGGCGGTCATGTCTATGTGTGTAATTGTGTGCATGTTATGTGTGTGTATTTGAGTGTGTCCACATGTGGTGGACGGCAATGGGGAGATGCAAATCCAGGCGCTCACCTGTGAAATGTTTACTCAGGGTTGATGCAAACTGTGACGGCCAGCGCCCAGGGAATGGTGTCTCAGGCAAATAAGTGGAGGGAAGGGAAAAAGTAGAGAAAACCCCAGGCTCATCCAGCCGCATGCCAGAGCTGTGTTGTACGGAGATGTTTTCTAACCCTTTCCCTCATGTTCTAGCCAAAGCCACATCCCAGCATGGCACTTTGGATCATATCAATAAAGGGCTGTTATGTCATATAAGTTTGTTTTGATTTGCTGACTGGTTTGGTTAGTTTGAACTATGAATACCAAACGAATGAGCAGTCAACCCTGATAGCATGTTAATGATCACAAGGCAACTTAATGGCAGGACAGGCAGTGCTGTACACACCAACGAATAGGAGACCCAAATGAACACAAATGATCTGCAAGTGTTTATTTAAGCACCCAAGGCTTTGGGACCAGGGCATCATGTTGAATGCAAATGATAATCACCTCTGGGCTGTGGCACCATGGTCAAAAGCCTCAAAGCCTCATCCATGTTGGGTACTTTATCATGTGAGTGCAGGGGAATTTTGCATGTCCCCAACTTGTGACATCCAGTATAAGCAAGTGAAGGGAAGTCTGTGATGACAGAAAAACCAAGATTTTCCTAATGCGTCAACAAACATGGTGACATGATTAATATGTGTTTTTGTTAAGTAAAACTTTCTAATAGACATATGGAACCGAGCTTGTGAATTTGTAAACTAGTAATGGGTGCGTTATGACCATAGGTGTGTTGTACTTGAGTAATACTTCCCAAAAAATATACTTTTGACAATAGTTGTTTTAGAGAATACTTATTACTCTTAGTTACATTAGTGATGAAAATATACTTCTGCTCTGTTACAACTGGTTACAGTTCAATGAATAAAACAAGTAACAAAAAAAAAAAATACATTAGATCTGACAAATGAGCCCATTTAGCAAAATGATCAAGTAAATTGACAAAATGGAACATAATAAACACAAATCAACAAAATAAATTTAAAAATGAACAAAATACACAACAAAACAAGCAAAAGTAAAAAGAGTAAAGATTAATCAAGTAGATAAATTTAAAAATATATAACCGATGGAATTGAAAAAAGGGTTGAATGCACAACAAAATGAGCAAGAATTAACAAAATAATGACAAAAATCTATAAAAATGTAAAATATAACAAACAAAAGAAAGAAAAATGGAAAAAACAATCACAATAAATATGATCAAAATAATCAATGAAACTGAGTGAAAATCAACAAAATGCACAAAAAATGTGCAAAAATTAAGAAAAATATAATCAAGTAAATTGCAACTGTCAAATATGACAAAAACTTGAAAAAAACAAACAAATCAGAAAATACACAACAAAATGAGCAAAAATGAGCAAAATGTTCAAGTAAATGAATAAAATGAGTGTGGTTAAAAACAAATAAACAATAAAACTGGACAAAAACGATGTAACCAATTCCACATCCTTTAGTTACTCATTACTGGAGTAGTTTCTACTGACTTTTTACTCTTACTCCAGTACTTATTTTTAGTACTTGTACTTCTACTTGAATCACTAGAATTATAAAGTAACTGTACCTTTACTTGAGTACTGTTTGTATTTACTAAACCCACCACTGGTTATGACCTGCTGACAGTAGTTCACATGTGCGTATGTAATAAAACGTTCTATACACAGTCCAACAGCGAATGGACATACATGATGCTCCTCAATAATCACAAAGTGATTGTTGGTTGGTTTCTCCTTGAACACTATTATATAAATTGTAGAAAATAGAACGGTTATTGCATTCTTCCTTTTGCTGAATATGTGCCCTTGTCACAGTGTGAGCGGATGACTCAGCGTGTCTTGTGTGATGCGGTTGTTTCCGGGTAGGTAGAGTGAAGGGGCGCAAGAGTGGGTGGTAGAAGGAAGAAAAAGGAGGAAGAAAGCAGGGTGGTGGCGTCGTAGGAATGTTCTGGGATGTAGTAAGGGCCTACAGGCAAAACGAAACTGTCTCTGAAATTGTCACAACAAATGACACACCCTGTGTTATCCCTGCCTTTGCAGCTTCTCCACTTTGGTATTGTTTGTTTAGCTTCAAAGTTTTCACAATGAATGCTAATGAAATTAAATTAATTTATAAACCTGTGGTTTAAAGACCAAGTAAAATGATGAAAGCTATTTTGACAATCAGAGTGTCAATTTTTTTCACACATAGGCTTTATAATGTAAAGCTACTGAAACCATTCTAGTCTTAGTATTTACACACTGCGTTCAGATTAAATTGTTGTGTTAATGTCCTGTCATAGGAACTTGTGCAAGAAACATCAGTGTTTACCTGGCCATGGTCTCAAGTCCTCCTCTACCTTGCATGTCTTCAGCGGGGTGTCCATTTGTTCCTGCCACAGGGTGGCTGTAACACACAATATACACATAGGTGAACTCAAGGATCTACTTTATTTTGTTAGCTGAGGAATGTAAAATTGTAGGGTTTTTTTTGGAGTGCAGAAAAATGTGTGGCTGTTGTGCAGAGTTAGGAAGTATATGTCTGTGCCATAGAAATCTAAAGCACAATCCAAAAAAACCCTCATGACAGACTTGTCAAAACTGCCTTGACATCTGGTGGTTTGGAGATGTGTCTTCCTGTCACAGGTTGGCCTCTGCTGACTGAGCAGTGAAGACTGGGAAGAGAAGGGGTGGTTTTTGCACTTGGGTGAGACCAGGCTTGGAAAAAACATGCTTGATGGGTGCATGGGAGATATTTTTGGGTCTTTCAGGCGAGACTTATAGGGCCAGCAGAGACCTGTGAAGTGCAGGACTCTTGCTTTCCTGTCCAGCCGAGCTGTCACGAAACGAAGGAGGGTCATGGACCTACTGGCTCAACGCGTGGGACCCTGCTTCACACTCAATGGTCACACCACAGGAGGGTTGACACAAATAGAGACTGTTTGCTCTATGTCTGAGATGGTGAAGTTATTACAAGACCACCTGCACAGAGCTCTTGAACATGGCCAGTCTGATATTTAAATCCAGTTTATCATCCAGACTGCACCATAAGCTTAACAACACACAGGCAGAAAGCTGCATTACATAATGTTTTTATTTTATTATGGTCCTCTAATTTTAGTGAAAGTGGCAGGGAGCTGAGCACGGCATCACTGTTTTTGCCCACTGCTGTCGAGATACCACAGTATGGTAAACATCTAACCTCCTGTGGTGGCAATTACGAAGCAGAAGGAGGTCAGTGGCAGAGGAGGCTCTTCACCTATAACTGCACTAGGCTCGGCATGTGTAAGATATGTGCTTCCCCTGGAGCTCCTCCACTTCCTTTGCAAAGGCCCAAATCAGCACTCAGTCACCAAGAGGTCCTGCACTATCCCTCACAATGGTAAATTCTTACACATAAATGGCCTTATTCAGAAAGCCTTGCAAGCAGCTGGTGCGATTTGCTCAAGAAAATAAACATTTCCTTCAAATATTTTGATTGGCCAGCAGACAACCTCAATACCAGAAGCACAGATTACTCCTGTTAATAAGAGGGCCAACCCCCTGGGCGGAGCTGAGGAGTGGGGAAAGCAGGGAAGTGAGAAAGAAATGGGAAGAAGCAGCGGCAGCGTCACTAATAGGTCATTTTTGGGTGGTGCCAGTGAAGTTTTGGGGAAGACACAAATAAACACATGCACTACTTTTGCAGTGTATGTGAAGATGAAAGGGTGGCTGAGAAGATGTTTGAGCCAAAATGGCACCCATCCTCGTGACTCCGGATCCAGCAACGCCTCTGAGACATGTAATGCGCCCACCGTAATGAAGCGTGTCATTGAGACACAGTGAATGCTGGCCCTTGTGCTGGCTTCCTGTTTCGCTTAGGCCTTAGGCGTCGCAACGAGGAGAGAATGTGAGAGAGCAAGTAAGAGAGAAAGAAAGACGCCAGCGAGGAAGAGAGGCAGAAAGAGAGCGTGTTAGAGGGGAGGAACATGGCCTTGGCTCAGCTATGTGGGACATTTGATATGTCTTTTGAGCCCTCACTTATAACGTGAGCAAAAACAAACACATGGGCTGAAAAATCCTATGTTCTCTTTGAGAGCTCCTTGTCCTCCCACCCTTCCCCTCTCCCCAGACTCAATAGAGACTGTTCATGGCACACATATAGTTTCTGTAATTGCTGAAATGTAAAACTCAGCCTGACTGTGATGTGAAATTATAACTTACACAAACAGTTGAGTCTGGTTTAAAAAAAAGAAGGTTGCTCTCACTTCTTCTTTTCTTTCTTTTTTCTTTTTTTTTACCATGGAGGCTTCAAAAGAATCTTTTTTTTTGAAGAACAGAAACATTTTCAGCGTGAATTATTCATCTCAGGGTAACAAAAAGAGAGTAACCACAAGTGAAGCTTTCAGGCACCATAACAAATAAACTCCAAGGCGGTCATTGACATATTATGTAAATAGTGATGTGCAGAAGTTAAACAAAGTGTCTAAAGGAGTGGTCCAGATTTTTGCTAGTTTTGGTTGCATTGGCCTCAGAGGGCCAGCTTCCTGCTTGGGTTTGGCAGAAGTCAGCATGAAACCCAACTAGCGTGACGGCTATACTCAAAAGTACACACCGCAGCTACCTGACGGTGCTAATTTCCTGTCCTGGTCTTGCTTCTAATTGGCTGATCATGTCATTCTAGATGTGTGAATTAGTGTGAGTCGCTCGGCTGCTGCAGTAGCAGAGTACCGCCTCAAACCTGGGGGGCCGGCCAGCTTGTTTATGTGGAGTAAACAGTGTGGTCACTGTGGACGAGGCAGGAGGGGCACAGCTTCATTGGGCTATTCCTCCATCAAACAGGACTTTTTCAAGTTATGTCCAGTCCAGAGGCCACAGGCTGAAAATACTGAACACAGTGGGCCAAAGCACAGCTGGAGCAGATGTGTGCCAGCTATGCAGGAGGAAGCCAGACGTGCCCACATTATGGAAGTATCACAAATGAAAAAGCTTTACAGTAGAATATAATTTACAAAGTAAAAAATTATGTGTGCAATATATCATTCCTGCAAGACCCTACGTAAGTTTTAATAATGCACATAATGGTAGACATGCTCACACAGTCGCGGGCCCTCATCAAAGCGCTGAGCACTTGACTTGATGGCGGAACGTTATGCTAGTATCTGATATTCATCTTCAGAGAGGAACACACAGGTGTTGGAACAAATAACATGTTAAATGATACCACCTTAAAAGTGCCAGGATTCTCTTTTTGGATGATTAAATTGCTGCTCCTATTTCTTTTTTCCTCTCACACTGTTAAAACACATTTAAGTTAAAAGAGCTACTTTTGTCTCGGTTATCTGTCAGAGACCGTGCCAGAGACTTGTTGAGTTTTGGCTCTATTTAAAATGGAACAAGGTAAAACTGTGACAAAGTTTTCCACTTTGTTGAAATCAAATTTTCTATCAGCTGTTTGCTTTTTTAAAGCTGGGGCGAACTATGTGTATATTATAAATGCACTGACAAAGTCAGATGATACTTTGTGTGGCAAAGGAAGAAAAAATTACCACCCACACACATATATACACATGTACCTCACTTGAGGTTTTAAAAACCAGAATAACAGTTTAGTACTTGATTGTCTGAGTGTCAGATTTGCTTGACTGCACTAGCAGGTCCACACATTTTTAGCCAACCCCCCCCTCCCCCACACACACCCACAAACACACACACACCCTCCACCCTTGCTAAAAATCATTCCACATGTCTAGCAGGCTTACCTGTAGCCACAGAAGAATAAAAACAAGGAGCAAATGCAGCGTCTGCCAGTGTGCAGGAATCCTGTCACTGCATGCACTGTAATGAGCTCTTAATTACCCTGTCTGTCTGGGGCACAAGCGTAGAACTTGCAACACTAGCACGGAACTGTGTGTTTTTGTATTTTTAATGTGCTTATGGTGCAATCGGCTGTGTGTGTGTGTGTGTGCTTTTACAATCCAGGCTAGTGTTGAGCAGATGTCTGGAGATGCGTCCTGTTGACAACACAACCGAGACAGTATTTCATGCCTCAGACAACAAAATGAAGCAAAGAGGCTCTAGAGGGGAGATGACACTGTATTTTCTTATTTAGTCGTCTTCAAGGGAAAACGTGAGCTTCCAAGCCTGGATAATGGAAAACGTCTTTTGTAACAGCAACAGAGGAATCCGTTTAATTATAATGTGCTGATGGGCGATCTATCACCCAGCAATTCTCAAACAAACAGGGCCAGGGATTAAAAGTATCTGCAAAATACAACAGTGTCTGGCAGAGTTGCCAAAAGCAGAGACGTGTGTGCTGTTGATATATAAACACCTCCCTGTGTCTCTGAATGGGATTTATTACAACAAGTCTATTTTTGTTTGAGCTTCCCTTGTAATACTGTAGTGTTGTTAGTGTCTGTGCCTGATTCCTACTCATACGGGAGTGCTCTGTGTGATCCAGGCTGTTGCATACATCTCCAGTCTGGCCCTGGATAGACAAGGTGGGAGGGACAAAGGCACTCTGCTCTGTTATTTAATTGTTTTACCACTCTTGCCCTGCGGTATGCCGTCATGATGGTAATACCACAGATTAAGGTGTGTGGTTTTTACAGCCCTTCCCCTTTTTTGTCTCACTCACACACTCTTCTTATAGACGACCTCCAGTCGCTGTCAGCTGTAACATGAAGCTCAAGGCCTTTATTGCCTCTGATGGTGCCAAAAAGATGTTAATGTGTTGTGTCTGCTCTCTGTGCACGTACTGTACATATGTGTGTGTTGCACCATCGCAGCTCTTTGAAGCCTGACAAGCCTATGACGCTCTAATTCTAGCCTTAATCCTGTGTGAGGCAGACAAGAGTAAAGCAAAGAACTGCTCTTCATCTGCTGTCTGGACCAAGTCTGTACACCTCTCCCTGCCCAACAGAGAACTCCCCCCTCAAATTCAACCTTTAGAAACTTAAAGCTCTCAGTATAAGCTTTGCTGCAGGGGGCTTTTTTATTGGCAGTCAACCTCCAGAGCTAAAGGCAAACATTAAACCATCAGAAAATTATCATCACAGTGGTTTTATTGTGTTGAAGCTGCACACTGTTTATTTTCAGCCTAGTGGGTCAGAGGTGTTTCTAAAATGGCTGACATGTTTTTTTGCTGGGTACAGGCTGTGCGAGGGAACAAAATCAATATCAACAGTAAGTAAGGACATGAGGGAGCAGGGTAAAAGACCCTGTGTTCTGTGCAGTCAGCTGTTAGATATAGTACCCATACTGGTGACTCAGCAGTGGCGAGGCAAGCACAAGGCCAAACACTGGTATATGGCTGTGATACACACTGATAGAGTTCCACCCACACATGGCTCAGTGCTTCCAAACAAGCCCTCCTGTACACAGCAACATGCTGATACAAAGGTAATGAGATTCATTAGCTAGCTTGAGAACTAGAGAGTAGGCGGGAGAGGAGGGCATACTATGTATGTGTGTGTGTGTGTGTTTAGTCTGCATGCTTCCAGACATGGCATCCTGTTAAAGAGGTTCTGACATATGACAGAGACCGAACACTCACTCCAGCCATCTCCCACGCAGCTGTCCACGACGCACACATACACAGTTTGCAGCTGCCCCCTCCCTGTCCCATAGCCCCACCGCAGTCTGAGTTCCATGCACCGATGTACTTTTAAATACACATAGAGTTACTCCGTTTTCCGAGGCACCCCACCCCCCACCCCCGCACATTCGATCCGTCTGAGTGTGACGTGATTGCCAAGGTAGCGGGCGGGTGTCACATTCCAGGGGATGTAGTGTGTGGTGTGCGGACGCCAGTTTCAGCACCCAGGCCAAACTCAGTTGGCAGCACCCACCATGCCACCTGGCCATGGACTCAACCCTGCATGCTGTGGGGCCTGGACCCTCCAGGGCAGGGCATCCGGGGACAGAGCTGACATGAGTTTCCCCTCAAACAGCTACACATATAACAGGTCCCAGATTAGTGGAACAAAATTCTTAAGCCCCCTGTGGAGGAAATGCACATGGAAGGGCTCTTGGCTTCATTTAGCACTGGGTGAACAGCATGTACTGTGTTTATGTGTTACAGATTTGTATTAAAGATTACTTACCCTCTGGCCAAATGAAACAAAATATGTTTGTGTTATTGAAAGAAGCTATTTACTTGTAAGTAATGGCTGTTAATGTGAGCTCAGTTTGGAGCTGATTTTTAATGTTGTAGTGATGTGGTTTGTATCTGTGAATCAGTGGGCCTCACCTTGTGTGGTGCCGAGGTGGGTCTGGTGGATGGGGCGGGGATTGTTGTTCATTGATGGGCCTATCCTCATACTCCGGCCATAGCGCTCAATTTCTGACAGCCTGTCGGAGAACTGCATCTTAGGGTCTTCTATCTTCACTCTGTGCCCTGAAACAGAGACATGAGGAGGATGAGAAGCAGAGCAATGCCAGTCCAACAGTTTACCACCTACACAACAAGGAAAATGATGCATTACATAAATGGCACTTTAATTTTCCAAAGCAGTGCAAAAATAGCAAAAACAATAATATGACTCTTATTGGAAAAGCTTTCCCTCTCCTCTCCCTTATTTCTTAATGGAGCCAGGCAGTTTGACATGTTCTGCCAAAATGGCTTCTCTGCCTTTCTGAAATATAATTAACATGAAATTGACTTTGACTGTAAAGGCCATCAGTATCCTCCACTGTAATTCACACACACATGGTCACACAGGAAGAAATTATATAAGGGGGCGAGTGCTGTCACTGTGTTTTCAGCTCTCAAATAGAAAAATATTATTAGAATGTTAGCAGACCTTGAAATACATTGGCTAGACAGTAAATGTTACCCAAGCTGCACCTGCTGCCATGTCATCCACAGATAACGATAGCGTAAGTGAAAAATAATTGTCTTGTGGAATTTTGTTTTCAGTGAATCTGAAGTCTAAGAAATCTAGAAGTCTAACAGCTATGAATTATTGGAGGCATTTCTATGAAGTGATTAGGTTAAGTGATCTTTATCTTCCCATTTTGATGAACAAAAAAACAGATTAAGAGCAGATCTGCCCAGAATAATCACACCTTCCACTCACTCACTCACTCACTCACTCTCTCTCTCTCTCTCTCTCTCACCCTGACACAGCCTTTAGTCAGAAGAAAACACCCCAAGACACGGATACCAGACCATATAGTCATCAGTCTTAAACATAACTGCGAGATAAGCAAAACAGAGAGGAAACAAGTGAGAATTAGCACTAAGCAAGTGAAGCCTATCTGTTGCATCTCCTTTGTCCAGACCCTGTGAAACTAAGCAACACACTTAGCGCCCTTATCACTTTGATGTCCCATTTAGGGAGATGGTTAAAAAGAACTATGTAGACACTGATATGTACACAGACAGTACACACGTACACACACATATACATGCACTGTCTCGACATGTGAACACACCTTAAATGTCAGACGTGAGTCCGGATGAGGGCTATGCCTCTAATGGGAAGACAAGATTTTAATGTAACTATCAATGAACCAAAACTGTGTGTGAACCTGCATGTATACATTCTGTGGTTTTCTCCCTGGCATCTCTACAGAGTGGCCTAATGTGAAGTAATGGCTGGATTTGAATATTTTATCACTATATAAAGGGGGCAAGGCAGACCGACCAATATGGATTTTGCCCGTCCTTTCTCTCCACTGACCCATGGGCAATATATCTTCCCTCCGAGGCTGACCCATGGGTAAAGTTTCCTCTCGTTTACCGCTCTGTCCATTTGTTTGTGCCCACTACCTCCCCTACATCCTCTCTTTATGAACTATATAGAAATATCTTATCTTCTACACCCCCAACTCACTCAATAGATACACAGAGAATACAGTACATGGGTGTGTGTTGATGTACAGACACAAAGTCTGAGTATCCAAAAGCGCTGAAATTATCACTGAGGTTTACACTCAAAATCCCCACTACGCAAATTCAGACTGCAGGACACAACTCTTGTAGTGTTTCAAACTCACCCACAGTTATGCTGCACTTTAAGTGTGTGAATATGTGTCTTAGAAAAGAGAAAAAGTCAGTCATGAGTAATCTGTCTGACGAGAGAGAGCAGTGCTGTTGGTGCTCTTCAGCTGTTTGTTTTCCAGAGCATTAGGGATGAGGACGCCAAAATAAAGGGCAGAGTGTGCGTGATTTCCACCCACTGGCCCACCAGTTTGCTGCATGCTGTTCCTCAGGAACATCCGGGATGGACCCACACTCTAAATTGATTTTTTTTTTTAATTCACACTCATATGTAGCCAGTCTGCCTTCGTTTTAAGCTGTGATGGAAGGAGTGAAGACCAGATTTCTCTCTCTGCGTCTTACACACACACACACACACCCACACACACACACACACCGCCAGGTCCAGGCTCCATTACCCACATAGACACTGTGGCTACTGTCTGTTCCAGGCCAGAGCAGGGGCGGCCAGGGGAAGCAGTCCTCCAAATATAGCCCCAATATGTGTCCTTGTGTAGTTATTAAGAGATTTACACCACCTCAAACGTCTGAGGTCAGGGAAATGATACATCCCACTGCTCTCTGGTTGGAAAAAAAGACAGACGGCGGGAAAAAAAAAAGATAATTGGTCAGTTTTTCTGTGGCCAATGGTGGTCTAAGATGAATTGGCTAGCTCTTTAGGGATGAAAGTGATCATTCAGTTGCCCACAAACACACACTTCAGTCTAGCTGTGAATCCTGGGGACCAGTTCCAGCTGGTCCCCACACTGCATTTGGCGACACACTGTTCGGAGCTTCCAGTAGGGGGTTCAGCTGGCTGTGATATTTGGGGAGCAGGAGATTCATTAGAATAAGGCCTGGAGCTCTTTAACCCAGGACCCAAGGTTGCTGTTAACACCACTAATCAACTGGGAAGTAGCTCTGAAATTTTCTTCCTCATTTCTCTACTCTTTTTTTCCCCTTTGTTATTGAAACACCCTTTCAAGCCCTCACTCTCTGTCTTTTGGGGACTTAAAACAGCACATTCATTTGCTTCCTCTCATCATTTTAAGCTGCTTTGTTTTCATTTGTAACTATTAAAAAGTGTAACGTTTTTGTCTTTTTGTGCTTGTTGTGTGGACAATAACTCTACTGTGTGTAACTAATGAGGGTTAACATAGGATATTAACACTGACACTGAAAAAGAGCTGCCTAATTTAGACAGAGTTTAAAAGTTTTAATGATGCCAGAGCAACAGAACTTGTATGATCCAGTTAAACCTTGTGTTAATACTCTCTGTTTGGTCAGTTGACCCTTGCTGAAGCCACAGTGTGTCTGGTCCAACCGCCAACATTTGACTTCCACTCTGCAGGATCGGGGGCCAGAGGGGTGCTGGTGCTCTACACCAGCCCCATTTCAGAGGGATTTCTGTGGTCAGATGAATTTTTAATGTGTCAGGGTGCACTTAGGAGAGAATGCCCTGTTTTTCTCACTATGATATCATAACCACAAGATAGAGCTGGGAGATGAGGGCCAGTACACACATGAGGCCTAAACAGCAGTGCTCAATATGCACCCAGAGCCAAAATGGATGCTAAAGGTTGTAGATTTACTAGCCTCATTTCAGAGTAGTGGTCACATCATCTGAAAGCATTATGGAAGTCTATGAAGAACGAATAAAATGCTTGATATAAAATGTCTGGTATTAACGAAGTACTGAAAGCCTGTTCTGAAGAAATGGGTGTGTCATTCGCAGTCCTGCTTTGTTTTCTTGTGTGTGTGTTTTTGAATTTCCTGATAGTGTTTTATGCTGGTGGCAAAATAAGTTGAAATGCATCTTGTTGCTTTGTTTTTTTTTTTTTTTTGTTGTTATTGTGATGATTGGTTCAGTGTTAGTGATATTGAAAGTGCAAAGTTGTTTTTCATGAGGTTGCCCATGAACAGCAGACCTGACCAAATCTTGCCCAGCCTTCTCTTCACAAAGCCTCTATCAACACAGCTCAACAGAGACACTGTTTGCACAGTAAGGTGACAGCCAGGCCTTAACACCGACAGCCACAGTGGAACGATCATGCACTATGACCCGTTTCCATCATTCATCCGCTGCCTCCTGTCGACTTTGCTCTCTTTCTCTGTCTGTCTCTGTCTCCATGAAAGAAAAAAACATATGTTCATATCCAACAGGAGACACATTAAACACAAGCTCTTTTTAGTAAAGGGCTGGGTGCTTTTTCAGGAGCAAAGTGAAACTCTATCTGGACGGCAAAGGGCAATACGTGCTTTGGCCCGAACCCAAGTCTGCACTGAATATATTTGAAGTGTAAATATTTGTATTCAATGTATAAATGGACTTGATAGGCCCCTGATAACAGACTAGAATTGATTTGGAGTGCATGTATCACACTGAAAAGTATGTCTTGCCTGTAAAATGTGTTCAACTATGGTATAGAATTACCCAGAAAAATGTGTGGTTAGTGTAAGAAGGGCTGCAAATGTTTTACTATTATTTTAGTGAGCTGAGTCTTTAGGTCAGGAGAACCCATGCTTTGCATGTTTGTATGTTAGAGATAAGTGTTAAAGCTGTGTGAACATGAAGGTAAAACTCTGCAAACCTCACTCTGTGATGTGGGGTGACAGTTGAACACATGCTGCAGCGAGCTCTACTTGCCTGTGCGAGCAAACTTCCGTTTACCCTCAACAGACACAGAGGACGTTTCGACATCTGTTGAGCAAAGTCTTGTACACCTGTCTTCCTCTTCCTCCAGTCGACCTGAACCCCTTGTTCCCTTCCCACCCTGGTTTTTACCACCACCCTTCCTTTTACTTCCTCTTGCATTCTATTAGTGGCACTGCCACACTGCTTAAGCAGCGTCTCTAAAGCAGTGTGTAGGTGCCGTTTTCATCAATCACACAGTTTGTATTTACACTGGAGGGAATCAGAGTTCTTGTTTTGAGGCTGACCCTGAAGGATGTGGGTTTTACCCTTGGCTGATGATTGTGGCTGTCTCGTCTGGGCCTAAATGAGTCTATGTTAGCCACACACAGGAGATGTGCTACTTTACACGTATTTACATAAAACTCTTGTAAATCGTTCAGTATGAATGCATTGAGTTTTACAACTGTATAATGCCCTGGACTGAATAGAAGCTATTTATTTATCTGGTAAATAAACTGAGTGAATGTCTCTTGAAGCAGTGAAGGAGGTGGTGAGACTTGTGTGGAAGCTTTAATTCTATCTAAACCTTCAGGAAGAGGTCAACAATGCTTCTGGCATGCTTTTATCTGTAGCTCACCCTCTGTGGCCACAGCTGAACGATTGTCTGGGCCTGTAGCTCCCTTAGGCAGATGCATCAGTCTCTCTGGGGACATCAGCAGTGTGAAAATCCCCCTCGCAGGCCTGAAAACAAGCTGCTCACAGCGGAAGTTGCTACATGAGACTGAGCAAAGAGTGCAGCCTTCCTTTTTGATAAGGGGATAAAGCTCTTTGCGTGTGTCTATCTATGTGTGTGAGTGTGAAACAGAAGCAACAATCACACAAGGACAGTCCTACTGTGAGGCAGGTTGAGGCAGGTGAATATAGTGAAGGGGTGCCAAAATGAGCCCAATGCACCCGGATTCCCTAACAATACAGCAAGGCCCGTAGCAGATTGATCGCAATCATCCATCTTTGTTCCACTGTTCTATACCTTTTATGTGTGTGTAACTGTCTTCTGTTTGGAAGCTGAGGCGTGTTGAAGGTGATATGAGCACGGCTGTTTTTCAGGCCCTTTTGGCTGCTTGCCTGGAGACTTCATAGATTTCCCACTGCTGTTGCTGCTTTGGCCTTGTTGAACACAGAAGGCCTATTTGGCTGCGGTGACAGATCATATTAAAGCAATAAGCTGCTTTGAGAATGTTATTTTACCCTTAATGGTGAATGGGGTGGTTGTGTGTGTGTCTGTGTATGTGCATATTTGTGTGTACGTGGTAGTCGGGTTGCTCTAAGTAGCGAGGTGCTGAAGCAAAGGTGGGGGCCTCACAAGGCTGTGGGAAAGGAAAGCAAGCTGCTGCTGTCACATACATCAATGCAACGCCACCAGATGTGTCAAACGGCTTTGGGTTCACACTTCGGTGCATATCAGCTCATACACAATAATGTGCACCAAGCATTCATTCTGCCCTAAATGCACATCATCATGACATTTACAATTTGAAGATGAAAATGTGTGAATTTTCCATTGTGTAGGCACAGAAATCCATGCTTTCAGTATGACTTTCTCTGGGTTTAACACGCTATTAGTGTACTGCTACTGAGGTTACAAACATTGACCTCTCTTCTTCTGTGATGTTTCCAGCAAGTTTTTAGAGCCAAGGCTTCCCTCTGTGTTTACACAGAGGATTAAAACCTTCTCTGCTCCTGGAAGCAAAAGAAAGATCTCACTACACCTATTATTTGCTCACTGTTCCTAACCATTAAGTCCTGAAGAAATAAATATCCAAACCACAGGGTGGTACGCAGAGTCTTTTCCAGTAACCAGCAGGTGCCTTCTTCCCACAAACCGCCCCCACTCTGCCCCGTCCCCAACACCCCAACACAGAACACCGTTTATTGTCATAATGCAGCAGGGGAGAAAATATTCCTCCACTCATGGGCCATTTATTTTTCTAAATGCAGATCGGAACTTTTATTGAATTACAGCTGAAAGGTCGTAATGGCTCCCTCCCATATGGGTCAGTGTAAATAAGGAAGAGTGAGCACACACAGAGTGGGCATTTTACTTCCCTTCATAGGTAGGTAAACAGGAAAGACGTTTGGCCAGTGAGTTTAGAAGGGAGTAAGTAGTAAGTAGGTGGAGAGATGGATCGGGGTGAGAGCTGAGTAGGCAACGCTGGCTGAGCTTTTCAGCAGTTCTCAGAAAATGTCTTCTCACTGCCTGAAAGTGCAGTTTGAGGTCTCTGTAAATAATTTTGTAATTTGTATTGCGTGATGTTGTTCTGTTTGGCGTCAGCAAATGTCGGGTAAAATTTTTGTCTGAGTGGTAAAATAGAGGGCATTTTACCCATAAGCTATTGTGTGAGTCTCAGTCATCAAACGGCCTGAGGAGAAGACATGACGCTGTTTCAGAGTGTCAGACAATGTTCTTCTTTTTTCTGTTTTTAGCAGACACTTGTGCATTGACGCCCCAGCAGCAGACTAAAGAACAAACAAAGGCAGTGAGCAGAGAAAGGAAAAAAATAAGCAGAAATACATTGCATTTTTGTGTTTACATCACTATTCGGTTGAGGTATTTCAACTAATTAACTGCGCTTTCAGAGGAAAACCCAACTGCAGTAGCCCAAGTAGGATTACCAACAACTGTGTGTATTTGTACACTACTGGCCAAAGGTTTTAGAACACCCTAATTTTTCCAGTTTTTTCTCAAAATTCAAGCAGTTCAAGTCCAATGAATAGCTTGAAATGGTACAATGTTATCATTGTACCATTCTGAACTACCAGGGCTTCAAATAAAAAAAGTTCAGTTCAGGTTACCCAAAACTGAAAAATAACATACATTTCAGGATTATACAAAAAGGACTTTTTTAGGCAAGAAGGCATGGGTTAACAACTTAAAGCTGTTCTGCACCAATGGAGGTTGATCAAGCCTTAAAAGTTGGTGCAACTAATTCCTAAATGTGTCTCAAGTTTGCTTGATTAATTACAACCCCCTCTGTCTGCATAAAAGCAGTGTTGGAACACACTGTGGTACCATAACCTCATGAACATTATTTAAACAATGTTGTACTGCAGAAAGCATTGTTTTGCTATAAAAATGGTGAGAAAAAGGAACAGCAACAGTGGAAGAGAGACAGAACATCATAACACTTGAAAGTGTAGGTCTTTCCTACAGAAATTGCAAAGAAAGTCAAAGTGTCAGTGAGCACAGTTTCCTTCACCATCAAAACATATTCAGAAACTGAGGGAAAGTCTGACAGGAACAGGTCTGGCATATCCAAAAACACCATCTTGCTTTTTGGGTGAAAATCAAAACTACACTATAGTATATATGGTAGGGTATATACAAAAGTGCGTATATAAAAGTTTTAGAACATCTCAATTTTTCCAGTTTTTTTGTTGAAATTCAAGCAGTTCAAGTTCACTGAATAGCTTCAAATGTTACAAAGGTAAGTGCTGAACTGAACTGCCAGAGGTTAAAAAGGGTACGGTTACCCAGAAATGAAAAACTGGGCAGCATGGTGGTGCAGTGGTTAGCACACGTGCCTCACAGCAAGAAGGTTGTGGGTATGAATCCTGGTGTTGGCAGAGTTTTTCTGTGTGCAGGTTTGCGGCTGTGCTCCCATTTCCACTGCACTTAAAACTATGTACTGTGTGCCATTATCACAGCTGCAAAATTAATTTCCCACAAGGGATTAATAAAATATGAAAGTAATGTCTTCTGTTTGGAAAATATGCTGTATAGAATATAAAATATACTGTTTGTGTGCAGCTTGTCAAAGGGAGTTAGCCTCATAGCTTCTAGATATAGTTGAGGTGGCTACAGTGGTCAAAGAGCTTCCATTTAAGTCCTTAATTTAGCAACATTTGACTATAATGTAAAGAAGAAGAAGTGACTATAATGTAAATGCTTTTAAGTCTGTCCATTCATACTATGATTCATCAGCAGTGCTAAATGCATATTTAACACCGATATGTCTTACAAACACTGAATGAGTGTGAGTGTCTTTTTATTTGCTACCAGTCTCAAGCATCACATCTTAGAATGTGGTGAAGGTTTTGTCCTACCACTCAACTTCTTCTCTGAAATCACTCCAAACCTTTTCAGCCTAAACAGATGCATTCCAGAGCATTTATCAGTTGGCCAATATTTGCTCTACATCTAATCACTGAAGCCAAGTATGACGCGTCTGGAGTGACCCCAGGGAGAAGGAGTGCCACTGTTGATGATCTCCCATCACCACCGACGCCACAGAGCACTACTTCTCTAAAAAAATAAAATAAATATCCTCCTTATCTGCTCCAATCTGTCTGTGAATGGTTTTGGGGCAACTATTCTCAGCCAAATAATAAATCAGGTGGTCATGAGTTTGATTGTTGAGGCTAGCCACTAGTCCTGAGCATGTGTCAGTGTGTGCACATAAGGCCGCTGTATCTCCAAGTTATATTTCTGGGAATCATGGTGAGCGATTAGCAGTCAGGAAAGCACCCAGCATGAGACATGCCACTGTTTTTCCCCTCCCCTGGCACTGATACACCTGTAGGCCTTTCTTTCAAAGACACCCATCTCCATTTACAAACATCAAAGTTGCCTTTGAGAGAGCAATTCGCACTGAGGGTAAGCCTTTCATGTGATTTGTGGAGCATGGGCGTGGCCCATGGGGGCTGACTTAAAGAGATGGACACACCTGGCAGGTGCATGTGCTGAGCACCCTCAAATACACACATGCTGTCTTTTTGTTTACTTTGCAGATAGACTGCAATATCACAGGAAAAATAACACAGCAAATGTCATTGTTTGTCTATTTGCATACCTTGTACAGTCTGTGTGCCAAATGCAAATAGAATCAACCCGCCAACTCCAACATGCACCCCCGCTGCCCTGACTCCCCCCACACCCGCCATTCTCCTCCTGAAGCTCAGTGAACACACCCAGCCGAATAAATAGAGGCAACAAAACACGACAGCACTTGTGTGATTTCGGTGGATATGTGGGCATATGGGTGGGAAGGTTAGTCTGCAGACATTGCATTTTATTTAGACATTTTATAATTTGCTCAGCAGCTATAACATATTCTTCATATCTATCATTCTGTACTCTAATCAAACTGGCTTTCACAGGGTCAACATTTGGCAAAAAACTTATACTTCTTCGCATTCTGTAGATATTTATGAATAAACAAAAGGAGAACAAGGCTATTTTCAGAAAAAAAATAGAGAAAATTGAAAAGCTGTACCAAATACATTTGTTGGTGGGTTTAATTTAATTCAGTTTAATCCTATTGTAAATCTTCCCTTCCTGAATGGTATATCAAAATGTTGCATCGTCTTTGGCCAGTCAGATTCAAGAGTAAAACTGTTTACCTGTCAGCTTTAATATCATCGAGTTATAAACACTGACTTCAACGTAGAGGTTATTATTTTGGATATGTCATGTTCACTTATTTTCTCAGACTAAGAAAAAGAGATCTGCACCCATTATTTCAAATTCTAAATATATTTCTGACACTTGTTTTTATCTCTTTGACTGAGCCTGACCTCTGATGAGTCTGTGTTTTCTTCCTGAGGACTGATTAATTTCAGATAGACTTAGTGAGAGAAGCAGAAATACAAACTGCCCCTCCTCTGTGAGTAAACAGGCACCAGCTGATGTCATATATCTGAGGGAGAGAGATAGGCACCGAAAATATAGTTGTAGGATTAATTTGTGAGAATAGGCCTGCAGGGTGCATGTAGTGTGTGAGAGGTGGTGAGGAGGCACCTGATAGCAGTGACAAACAGGGAGGGTTTTGACACCTACTGTAAGTCATCTATTTTTTTTTCTTCCTTACCAGCTCTCTGCTTTTTGGAGCTTCGTAGACAGAAGTGGAAGGCAAGTTTTCAAAAACAGTTGCAACAGATGTGCTTCCATTTTGGCCTCAGCAGAAGTTTGATGTAATGTATGACGGATAGATACTGGAGGGCGGAAGGAGGGCTGTGACGAATGCCGGATGTGTGATGAGGAAATTAACAGCATGGGAGACAAAAATACTCTGCTGAACATTCATCGTTCTTTCAGCAGGGGAACAGAATGTAATCTGTGTGTTTTATATTTATTTACATGTGCGGGAGCATGTGACAGGTCAGTTGTGCATACATGCATACCTATGTGTACTGTATATCTATCTTACTGCTTAAGTGTTTAGAGAAAACATGGAGTTCTTTGTTACACTGCCTCAGGCGAGCCACCACTGCAGTCCTGTCCATCAGGTTCTCCTGACTGAATCAGTAAACATTAATAAAACCACCTCCAGCTCAATGCCAGCTCCTGCCGTGGCTCGGCTGGCAGCCATGCAAATGCAGGCCTGCGCACAAGCAGCCTATAAAGCCCTGTGCAGGCTCGCCCAGCAGTCTGCCAACCTGTAGACAGGTGAAAGCAAAGCAGCCAAGTTCAGACTGTCTGTACACTGAAAAAAAATGATAAAGCTGACTTATACAGACAACAGTGTGTGGTATTACTGATTAAAAAAATAAAAATACTGGCATCAAAGCAGCCTCTGAACATATAACTGTCTGGAAGGATGAGATTTATAATTCAAAAACGCTGTTAGTTTTATATGCTGGCAAAAGTCTGTTTCTCCTTTGGCTTGAAACATTGTACAGCTGATATAATGTGGTGCCTTGTGGTTAGAAAAGAATCTGATTATTTTTATTGGTCTAATAATGTCTAAATGGTAGTATGTGTTCTTTTGCTTTGACTGTACCGGGACATGACTGATATTATATTCTTAGAATGTGCTTCTTGTTTAAATATTCATTCTTTATCTCATCTCACAAGTAATTTTTATTTTGAGGCAGTTTATTAAACTGGACTCAAAACTCATCTCCGATTTACATCAGACAGCTCACTGAAAGAAGTATAATAAAACCATAAATATGCTGTGTTTGAAGTTTTTATTCTAGTCAATCTGATCTGCTGTTTGAATTTCATTCTTAATTCTGTGTTTGATTTACTGTACAGTAGATGTATTATTCATATTTGCACTAAGCTTTGAGTTTGACAATCGTGACATTTTATCTCCGTTAAACTGAATGAGGTTACATGTCAAAACTGTTTTCAGAAGCATTTTTAAATCAGCTTTCGTCAATGTTTATGAATTGCTTCTCTGCTCCATGTAACAGAGTTTAATGGAGCCTTAAATTCTCTCTGCCCTATATTAAACAGTGTCACTTTATAGCACCCAGTGCCAGTGTAAAAGTAGCACGGCCACCCTGACGCCTCGGCTGAAGCTGTAACATGTTGACAGACAGACAGGAGTCATCCTTAATGTACACTGTTATTTCAAGCCGACACACTTGCAGATGCACATGAGAATGTATTTATGTGCAGGCACACATGCAGCTTTTTTCAGAGAAACCAAACACAATCAAATTGAAACCATCCATAGAGATACACACACGCACCCCCGCCACACACACACACATATTCAGTATTTATTATTATCTATTCACTTCTAATATTGCAGTCTCTGTTCTTTTATGTCTCTGCAAATAGCATCCAGCCTGGCAGGAGAGTGATGCCCCCTCAGTTTGAGCCCCTCGTCTCCCACTCTGCCAGTTGACTCTCCCCTCATGTGGCACTTCCACTCTCTGCCTGTTGTGATCTGTTTTGACTAGGCTAAATCCACCCTGACTCAAATATTAAACTCTGAAGTCCTGAGTACAAGCCATAACTTTTCACCAGACTGGAGATCCACTAAAACCAAGATGTATCTATAGGACGAACATTTAAAGGCAATTTGTCTTTTTCATCTCACCAAAATTCAAATGCATGCAACACCAGCCTTCAGGACTCATTTTAGCAACACTGCTCCCACCTTTCCTCGCACATGACAACATTTAACCACATTTTTAAAAATGTAGCTGCAGCTGACTGGTGGTGCTAACAGCTTTCTCACGCCACGCCTCCCTGCCCTGGCTGGCCGGAGTCTGCCCTGTGTTAAATCAAGGAGCCACTTATGTGGTCAGCCAGGTACGACCCTCTGACCAGCACTGGGGAAAGGAGAACTGGGTGAGGTTGAGGAGGAGGAGGAGAAGGGGGGGGGCTGTTGAGCTGAGCTGAGCTGAGCTGAGCTGAGCCACCTGCGGCTTGGAGACTCACTCAGCTCCTCTTAGTGGTCTCGGGTTATGCCTTAATATGCTTTACAGTTTCCTCTGACTGGGTCCATCCCTGTGCCCCTGTTCTTCATATTCACACACACAAACTTGCAGGAAAGCAATGCACAGCTCTACATTTACTCCCTAGAGGCTTACCATAACCACTACATGCCTAACCCCAACCTTAACCTTAACCTATTTAACTCTAATCTCAACCCAAAACCAAATCCCATGAAAAAAAAAAAACAAACCTGCAAAAACCAGATATGATTGTGGGAACCACACTGTGTCTGCAATGTAATGAATGCACACATACGCACGCACACACACACACTACCAGACATGTTCACCATGTTCAATTTTAATTTATCATCTGCTTATGACTCATGCAGTTGTTTTGGTTTGTAGTCTTACTGACACCCCCTCTTTCTGAACCAGGAATAGCTGCTCTAAACAGTGGATCTCGCACCACACCAACAATATCAGTGTGAGTGAGCGTGTGTGGGTGCGTGTACTCACTGCGTGGCTCCCGGGGTCCATCCACGGTGACTTTGATGGCACGGTGGTAGGTGGCCACTTGTGGAGGTCCGGTGAACACGGTGATGGTCAGAGTGAAGCTCTTCCCTACACACAGCGTACATATACAGATGTTCATTTAAGGGAGTTGGAGAACATTCACCCCTCTTAGTATCTGTTAACTGTGCATTTGTCACCCAATAAAACAGTTTAAAATCATTATATGATATGGAAGTTTCAAGTCTCTAAAGAATCCTCCTATCCATGAATACGGACAATATTTCAGTTCATTTTTGTTCATTGTTGGATTATTTTGTGACAGTTTTTATTCATTTGTGCAATTGTTGTGTTAATTTCTGGTCATTTTGATTATTATTTTGTTCATTTTTTGACAATTTTGTTTGCCTCATTTGATTTTGTGGATTTTTTATTATCTGTTAGTAGTTTTTTATTATTGTACATTTTGGAGATAATTTTGTAATTAATTGCTCATTTTTTTGCTTATTTTGTTGGTTAGCTTGTTCATTTTCTTTATTAATTTCTTATTTTTCATTTGTCTTAATCTTGTGTATTGTTTTGCTATCATTTTTCATTTTGTTGATCATGTTTGTTCATTTTTATACATTTCTGTGTTTATTTTGATCTTAATTTTTAATTTTTAATTTTTTACTTATTTTATTGGTTAGTTTGATCATTTTCTTTCATTTGTTTTATTTTGTGGATTGGTTTGCTATTGATTTTTTCATTTTGTTAGTTATTTAGTTCATTTTTGTGCATTTTGAAGAAATGTTTGTTCTTAATTGTTTATTTTTGCATATTTCGTTGGTCAATAAAATTTTCTCCATTCTTTTTTACTTTTGATTTTGTTCATTATTTTTCACATTTTTAAGATAATTTTATGCTTAATCATTTATTTTTACTATAGTTTGTTAGATAGTTTGATCATTTTCTTCATTTGATTGTACTTTCTTATTTAAATTCTTCCTTTTTGTGTGGATTTTTTGTTGATTTTTTTTCATCACTTTGTGCATTTTTGAAATTATTTTGCTCTTAATTGTTTTTTAGGAATATTTTGTTGGTTGATCATTTTCTTCATTTGCTTATACTTTCTTTTTTAAATTCCCCCTTATTTGTGGATGTTTCACTGATTTTCTTCATTATTTTGTGCATGTTGGAGACTATTTTGCTGTTAATTGTTTATTTTTACCATATTACTGGATCATTTTTTTTAAAATACATTGGTACTTTAAAAAAATCTTCTCATCAAAATCTTCATTATTTTGTTCATCTTTTTGCCTTCATACACTTACACATAGACTAAAATGCCCCCCGTGTGCATATAAAACCTATGTCCTTGCATGTTTCTATTGTTTGCAACAATACCTCGCTTGTTCAATTTGAAATCATCACCGGCTTTTGTCCTGTTCAAGTCTTTGAATTAAAGAAAAAAAGGCCGGGCAGCACCTGTTTTGATGGCCTGTATGCGTGTATGATTTAAATTAGGTTATTGGGAGAATGTGTTCCAGATTGTCCAGAAAAAAGCTTACAGCGATCTTTATTGTTCAACAAGGCAGCCTCTTGCTCCCATCTGCATCACATCCAAGTCCGCGCAGAGAGAGAGGAGGCTGCGTCAAGCCGCGGCTCCGGTGCGCGTCCGGGCTCTGAGAAAAGCGCGTCTTGTTGAAAAGCGACTGCGTGGGTGCCAAGGAAAAAAAGAAGACTCCTCCAGTGGGGGTGATGCGTGGGGGCAGAGAGTAAAATTTAATTCTAAGATGAGAAATTCAAAGAGCCAGAAGGGAATAGGTTTGGCCAACGCATTGAACAATCAAGCTTTAGAGGCTGTGATTATTTTTTAGTTGCGGAATTTAATCAAGGCCTGCATTAACCACAACAATCCTGCGAACAGAACTGATGATTTGGGATTTTTATAGAGCTATAAAACCCATCGCTCATTATAAATGCCCTCTATAACTGTTTATTCTAAATGGTGGCGGGAGCTGTTTGACAAATTGCCCCAGGACATGAATTCTAAGGTGGTTTTTCACAAATCACACCTTGTGGATAATTATTTGTGCTCTCGTGGATTAGGAAAATTACAGCCATATCGCAAGTGTTCCGAGTGACGCAGGCCAGATGTTGTGGATGACACCCGTGAAAGAGTCAAAAAGTGGGCACTCGGAGAACCCACACCTAAATGAATCCACATTTGAAGCAGTAGGTTTTTTCAAGCTTGGACATTTACAGCAGAATTGGGAGAAAGGTGAGAGATTTTATGCCGGGCAACAAGTTCGCTCAGGTGAAGCTGATATTTATCATGTCATGTTTCTGTGTTACTCAGATTAGACACAGAAATATGAGCCAGTATTTTTTATAAGTTTATTTCTAAATATTGTTGCAGATGGCATTGTGTCTGCTGAACAGGCCTGGCTGCAGTGCGTGTGTGAGACGTCTGCGCTCACCTCGTCCGCTTCTGCCCACGAAGCGCAGGTCGTTGAATCGGGCCACCTGGTTCTTCATCACGGCAGAGGCGTTCCTCAGTTCAGCCGAGTAGTTCTCGTCGTTCCCGGCCATGACGGTGACTAGAGTCCCGTCAGGAACATCACCGAGAGCCACGACCTGCGCACGGAGAGAGCGGCCGGTCATTCCAGGTCACAAAGCCAAACGTACACAACCGAGTGCGTAAAGCCGCAACCGGATTCATGGTAATAAACACCAATGTTAGTACAAGGTCAGTAATCAACATGGGTCATTGCTGTGATATTAGAAACACGTGAGGTGATAATATTTGAATATTATTTTTTAAATTATGTACTCCATCTCCCTGTCATTTTTTCATTGTGTTCTTGAAGTCATTAAAGGCGTAGTTTAGACACTGATGCTGGTCTATATTGACATAAGACATATATGTAACACAATCATGATAGAGGTTCAAACATAAAAAATAATAAGATTTAACATTTAATTTGTTTTGTTTTGAAACCATTTCTGTTTCAAACTATCTGAATATTTTAAGGTATAGTGCGTTTATAGCAAACAAATAAATCCCATCTTCACAGAAACTGTACAAGCTTTGATGACTCCAAATAAAGACTAAAGGGAAAAGTTGCCAAAGCCACATGTGATCTAAATTTTCCCATCTGATTTCAGTCTGCTCTGAATTAAACTGCCATTTTTAAAAGCACATGACATTATTTTTTCAATATATAAGATACAGCTAGAAATCTATTCCGTGTGTGATTTAAATGAAATATTATGAATGAGGTTTTTAAAAAAAGCCTCGTCTTGCCTTGAAAGCCACGGGGAGCGTCTTGTTGCACCTCCAGTGAGACGGGAGGACAGAGCAGAGGAAGTTGGGGCTGTCGGTCCGGACCAGCTCACCGGCGTGGTCCGCCAGGACGTCCACCACGTTCCTGGTGTCCGGTCTTGACCTCAGGGGCCCTGGGGTGGCCATGGCCCCGTTGCCGTCTGCAATCTTACTGCAGGGGAACGACGTGGAGGGCGGCGTGAACCGTCTGGTCGTGGGCGGCTCTACGGGAATATGCATCACAACAGCTTGGGTCAGTGCCACCTGACTGGGTTCTATCAGAGGCGCAGGGCTCTGTGGGAGAAGAATGTCTTTTCCCTTCAGGTACTGATGGTCTGAGCAGTCCACACACAGCGAGAGGATGGAGGCGAGAGCGCGCAAAGTGTGTGAGAAAAGTCTTAAACACAGACGAGAAAACCTGACTGTGCTATAACATCAGCACAGAATATGTCAGTACGAAGAGCATCAAGGCTTTGTGGTGAACTTCAGCAAAATGAAACAAACGCTCAAAGTCTCTGAGATATTAACGCTGCTCTTCACTTGGGCAGTTTGGGCTTCTTGTATTCAACGAAAAGCACCACACAAACTACTGCAATTGACACTTGGAAACAACAGGTCAGTCAGTGAAAATCCTCTAAATAAGTATTTGTCGATCAGTGACAGTCTTATGGCGGCGATCAGAATAATCCAGCTGTGGCGCAAAAACAAGACGATCCAGATGTCCCTTTGTCTTACTCGGCTAAACTTTAAAAATATCGCGACTAAACAATCAGAATGTGTCAAATGTCACTTTAAATCTCACTAAACTCCAGTGAAAACTCGCCTCGAAAGGAGACAACTAAGCTGCTCAAACTCGGTTATGTACAGTCATCACTGTCCTTTTCATGCGTAAAAGTTCTTCCAACTTTATCCTCACGGGATCTTCCAAACAAACCACCGACACCGTGGTGGAAGAGGAACTCTCGCGTCGCTCCAGTTGAGTTTCCTTTAAATTATCCTTCAGCGCACGGGTTTGAGGACGCAAGAAGGAGCCACGAGGCTGAACGGAGTGCAGAGTGCCGCGATATTATTTTACCCCAGTCATTTTAGTATTTAGTGGTTGGTAGTGTGGAGATGATTTCCACCAATGAATCTGCTGGGTTGGGCTTTCACCAGACCAATCAAACTCGCGGCTGCTCCTTCTTCAGCCCCTCACCGCTGTCACACACAACCTGAATTATTGATACATATCTGCGCTTTTCTCTGTGCTTGTGTTTGAATATAAACCTATACTGAACTATTCTCATTGATTCTTTAGAAGGGCCACTTAAAAACGACCCAGGCCTGTTTGATCAAAAGTTGATTGGATTTTGTTCAGAAATTTTCATGTGCCCGATTGAATTAGGTTAATACTATAAACTAAGTTATTAAAAAGGTGGATTTTTGCGTGCTCTACAAATAATTCTACTTTAGTGCAAACTTTTGCGCTGATATTATTAATTATAGTTTGGAACGATTTTAATTGATTTGATAATATAGGAACCTCCAGTCTGAACCTGTGTCTCTGTCACTGGTTTATTCCAGCACCCGCTCTGATCTATTTTTATTTGAGCTGTTTATAATTTATCCATGAAGGATTTAGACTTCAGAGCGCCTGTGGTTTAATTCTCATTTCTTCGTTTTGAACAGATAAACGGTGGCTTCGTGCTGCTTCTCCAGGTAGACTAGTTTCTCATAAAATGAAATTATGGGTGAGACAGATCCGTATCATTTTAATTGACTGAACCAGAAAGAATAAAGCAAACAGGCCAATGTGCGCGTTTCTCCACATCAAAAAGACACAACAGAGTCGGTGTTTGCCAGAGGCTGAACTCATTAGAAACCTGAAATGTTGAGGTTTTTTACATGAAGTGACGGCACACCCTGCGCACCGCGGCCCATGCGCCTTTCTGACACTAGTTGGCGCATTTGCCTTTTCAATCGCTGTCAAGTCCCGCTGAGGCAGACATTTCACATCTGCACAGAAAATCAACTTTTATCTCTACTTTAACATCGTCGGAAATAGGAGATAAATTATACACGAACTAAACCAACCCAATAAATTCTGTTTTGCGTTTAAAGATTTTTGAAAAGGGCCTCGCTGCCATTTTTCTCTGAAATTGGGTTTTTAATTTCTTCAAGTAGGTGGACTATTGTTAAAAAAATATAACTGTTGTGCATGCATTGCGGGTTATTCGTTTAATCTGCATTTTAAATCATGTGATACCAGCAATATTTCTGATATTGTTAAGAATTTGAGTGTCTCGTTTCTATTGCTAAACGCACACTTAATTTTCTTTTTGCAGTATTACTCAAATTTACATTATTTGATCCAATAAAGGTATTTTTCGTTGTGCAGTTCGCACATTTGGAAACATTTTGCACCGTAGTTGATGAATAAATCGAGAATTTCCTTTGGCAGCTTTAATAAATAAAATCCAACACGTCTCTTTATGAACTGGACAATAAACAAGGGCGCATTCGTTTCATTTAAACAGAGAATGAACAGCAAATAAGCCTTTAACGAGCCATAGATTTCTTTAGAGCGATTTTTAATTTCCTTCAATCAATAGGGGTTTTATTCACATCAAGACGTGTTATTTTCCATGCGCACTTCTTCCCCTGTGTGTGTGTGTGTGTGTGTGTGTGTATGTGTGTGTGAGTGTGTGTGTGGCGGTTTTTAAGCTGTCTACTTGCGCGATCATAAATTAAGTGCAGTTAATTGGCTTTAATCACAGCGGCTTTAGATTCCTAATTCCCTGTATCACCTTCACTGAATTCATTCACAGCCAGAGGAAACCAAAGAGGACTTAAAATAAAAACAAAAAATGTGTTACTGTCCAGTTAGATTTTTATTGTCAGATCAAAGCTGCTGCAAGTGACAAATAACAAATATAGATGATTACTGCACATGTAGGACTCCAAATTACATCTACATTAGTACCAAATAAAACATTTTTGTTTGCAGATTAATTTTACCTTGAATACCTGTTGTTTATCTTTATCTTTATTTTATTTTTTGCTTCTTTGGGGCTTTTGGGGTCACGGGAATATTTATCTAAAAGGTGGTTTCACACTTTGACACTCCTTGTTTGTGGTTGCTTGTTATTTTGCAGAGTGAAGAGGTTCAGACAGGCTGGTGACTCATTGCTCTCCCACTAAAACAAAGACAAATGTGAGCATTTTACTCCTTAAAGAGTCTTTGAGATAAGATGATAAAGCTGTTATTGCCATCTTATGAATCAAGTGTCATGAAGGACACCTCAGTTGATCACAGGGAGTCTGGTAAATGTTGACATCAGGATGGAAATTTAAAATTAGGGTTGCACAATTAATTGCATTACTTTTAATTGTAATCTCAGCCTGTGCAATTTTACAGAAAACAGCAAAATAAGTATATAAACACAATTTGAAAGTGAAGATTTAGGAGGTTCTACAGAGATCTAAGTTGCAGACATGGATAAAGCTAATATTTATATGTTAGTTTGTGTGTTTGATATGACTTTTCGAAATGAGTAGTATCTCTTTTTCCTTGGCAAGCAAGCAAGGTGACTAAAAATTATAATCATAATTAAACTGAGGCCTTATTCAAAATCAAAGAAACTTGGTCCACTGCTGCATAGTCCACATAATAGGAGCACTAAATCTTTACAATCTTCTGTGCAAAAAATCACTTCCCATCAGATCACCTATCATGCAGCCTCTATTTTGAGTATAAAGCTCGACTGAGACAATGACAATGCCGCTGATATTTTAGTCGTAGTCCTACCCCTAGTTCATTATTAATATGTGACCACACATCCCAGCTACCCTGCTCAGCCATAATGTGTGCTCCGGGCGCCTGTCACATTTAGACCTCCGCATTTCAACATGCAGTTTCTACAGTTTCAGCCGCATAGGCATTGAGGACAGAACCCGTCGTGCCCCTGAACGATTTTTAATGATCCGGGTGGGTTGAGCCTGAAATCAAGACAGAACTCCTGGAGGATATGTGAAACCTCGGACCCACCTCTTAATAGGCCTCAGCAAAGATGATTTTTTACCATTCAGGATAAAAAGAAATTGAATCCTTCAGATAGAAATGTTAACACTGTTTGCTTTGTGACAAAAACTGCCTTGATTCTCTGTGCTGCCATGTAGACTCCTAACAAAAATGTGCCCTCTGTGGTATTGAAAGTGTCTTTCTGTAGTAGCATGGTGAAGCCACTCTGACTGTAGAGAATGCTGGATAAATTCACAAAATAGGGTTAATCCCATGGCTCTGTTTAAAAGCAAACCCACTTACTTTAGGTTACACATGTAATGAGTGGGATTGTAAAGACCAATATGAGTATGATCCCCATTAACAGAGAATCTAGTAGAGGCCTTTGGGGTCTGTAAACCTATACCTGACTCTAAATGCCACCCACACGGCCATCAGTGCCACTTAAAAGTCACTTTGAAGATGGGGGCATTCTCAGATATGTGCAGATCTCTTTAAAGTTTTCATTTTTTTTTTTTTTTGAATATGATCTATTAGCCTGTGTAAACTCCCGGGCTATTTTCAGACGTGCACACATAAGCCTTTGGATGGGTAGCTATTCATTTGGAAAAGGGGGCTATGGGGGTAATTAGAAATAGTTTGAGGTTCGGCGATGACATAAGACAAAGATTTCTATCTTTAGAGAAGCTGTGGCGGTCACACATTTCTGTACATTCACAAATTACAGGGCAAGTTTGGCCCTCAACCCACCGAATGCATTCCTTCCGAAAAGTGTCTGCTCGAATTTCAGCCGGGGGTTTCTGCTCAGTGGAAATATGAGTGTTCTGAATGGACGACTTCTATGAAATGGAGTTTTATTCCTCACGGATTAAATTAGCTCTACTTTGGGGCTCGGGGTATTTTTTGTATGAATGATGAATTCTGCGGTGGCTGTGGAATGCCCGGCTTGTTTACCCTTCCCTCCCGTTTTTTGAAACACAGCTTGCTATGAAATGGACTTTTTCTGCTTGATATGACAAGAGTGTCTGTGATTAGACTTCCAAGCATGATGTAAGTCACCAAAGCCATTTGTGCCAGTCCCCTCAAAGCCAAATCATATTCTAGCGTCAGAGTGTTTATATACACAAGTATATGGAGAAACTTTTAAACAACAGTGAGTGGGTTCAGACTGTTTGGGTTTTGGGCTCTCGCTGCTCTGATGGCTGATTCTCTCTCAAATTTTGATTACATAATATGTCGGCACATCACAATTGGTGGTCATTTTTGTCCATTTTGATGTTCAGGCAAGAAAATAAGAAACACATTGAACAGTTTTGATCATCTAAATTCACATGTTATTTTTTTCTCCACCAAGGATGTCTGTGTTAGTTTTAATTATCACTGGAATCTGCTGTGTATTTAAAGTGGGTTTCAGGTCATAATAACACTAAAAAACCTAACTTTGTAATCCTACATATTTTTCTATACTTCTCTATAGTTTGTGGCTCGTAGTATTTTCATATTCAGTAAGTTATGAACGTGTCAGGCCCCAATTTCAGATCCTTGAAGTTGTTTAGAGTATATATATTATCGCAAAAATGATGAAGAGCAATATGACATTTCCAAACCCAGCAGCTAATTACTATGTAAGCACGATGCTGAGATGCAGAAGTCACCAGACTAGACAATGAGCACATTCATCTCATACATCTTTAATACTCTGCTTACATTTTATAAAAGGTGCAGAGCGGAGCCAAGGGGTTATTAAAGCCCTCGGAATCAATTGAGCAGCATAATGGCTGTTGGGGGACGACTCCAACTCCGATGTTGTTCAGGCAGAGTTGCGTTTTTATTTCTATCTGCTGAATGTAAATGGGCTTCTTATTGAGTACATTCATTTTCCAACATACCAAGCATCCATTAGTCTATCTGATACTTAATTTCGAGGTGAATATCTTATGGGATGAGCTTGGTAGTGGAGCTACTTTGACATTCCCCTGTCCTCTAGAGGGGGCTGCTGCAGATCAGATTGTTTATGTGTATTTGAGCATATGTGCAACATATCATGACCCAGTCCTGATATTTATTATTCAGCAAAGACATCAGTAAGGCACCCTGATGAGTTCACTGTTATTCAGGGGTTGAGTGTGGTCGGGCCCCCTCCCTGTCCTTTCAGTGGCAGTTCGACGATACACACCACACCCCAGTCAGGAAGGGGGACTTGCCGTAAACCCCAGTGTCACGGTCGCTCCGCCCTCACATCATCCGTCGGGTACACTCACCCAATCATGACAGTCAGCAGCCTGTGATGTGGTTCCCAGGCCTGTTTATTCTTTGGAACCCACTAAAAGTAGCATTGGATGGTAAGCTCACCAAAAGGCCTCAGTGCTATTATAGGAGCACTTTGGGTTGAGTTTTGATCTGGTGGGTTTGTAAATAGGGCCCTGCCTTGCTGCGGGGCACCACTTTTGGGCTATATTGTTTAGTGTGACCTGAAGGAAAGGATTTGATATTTATGGTGATTTGTAACCTTGAACAAAATGTAAAGTCCAGAATCCATATATATGACTTGTAGCATTTGGGGTTGTATATGCCATCAGCTTATGCTTTTCATAATGGTGATGACGATGGACAAATGCCTCGAAATGTACCATGCTCGGTTTTTGTTCATTTTATTGAAGGACAGATTGTGTTTTTTCGGGGTCTTTATTTACCCCTGAAAGTCAGTACATCTTTTAAATTTAAGTGAGTCCCATAAATACGTCAACTCCCCCATTTTTTTCAGCTGTGGTTTTTAGTGTGAGCTATAATCATTTCTCATCTTTCTTTGTCTCTGTGTCTGTATGTCTATTTGTGTGTAACAACACACACAAATCCACATACACACAGACACACAAACACAGTGTTTCTCCTTCTCTGGCGAGAGCTTCTGATGCAAAGACGGCAATCTGTAATCTGTAGTAATTGCATGTTGCAGAAAAACATTTTTCCGCTGTGGTAATCGCTGCAATATGTGCAGTTGCGTTGCCAAAGTGACAGCACCCCCACCCCCTACAGTCGCACACATACACACACAAGTATCCTGACTCACTCTGACTTTGCCAAATGTGTCCAGCCAAAATTTTGTAGAGTGCTCCTCAGAATGGCTGAGAGGTACAGACAGACAGAGAAGAAACTGTAGCATTGTGACAAACTGGTGGCTGGAAAGAGGTACCCGTACACCTGTGGCACTGTCATGTTGCATTCACCTTCTGCAAAAGATTTACAGTTCCTGACAGTGACAGTTTAACTGCCATGCAGCCCCGGTGCCAGAGCGCTGCCAGAGCCCAGCTGCCTCACACACATCAGGAGAAGAATCTCTCAGAGAGCCACATCAATTCACTCCCCCTCTACTTTAACAGTTAACTTAACTTTAACAGTTGTCACACAGTACATGCAGGTGATGAAATTATTCTGAGCAATCTCTAATCCCCAATCTCCCTAACCCCGGAGAAAATTTTGTCATTTGTCATTGCTCTGACCAGTGAAAGTTGTAGCCACATTAAATGTAGGGAGTGTAGTGACGGTTTGTGGCTAAACCATTGATGCATATTTATCAAACCATCGTCTACCATTCACCACTAACACAGTGTCTCCTTTACTGTGTTGTATTGTGGCGCAGGTTTATAAGATCATCATAACTGTAAGACAGGGTGTAATATGGTGCATGTGACAAAGACGACAACATGTTTTACCAGTTTAACTCATGACCTCAGCACATTGTGAGCGTCTCTCTCTCACATTCACATTCAAACAAGGTTTGCCCAACAGGTCCTCGAAATATATCAACCTGGTTGGTCCTTCTTGCATTGCACTCTTCAGCTTGTAACCACACACACCTAGTATAAGGACTAGGACAAGTCATACTCAGAGACATTTTTAGATACACAGCACAGACACCAAGATTGCAACCAGACTGTGTGTGCAAACCTTTTCCTCTCTGGGCTGCTACTCTGACTGCTGAAGCCATCCAACCTCCCAGCAGTTGAACTTCCCTGTGTCTCTAATGGAGTCTCTCTGTCAGATCAAACAGCTCCCACTGACGAGGAGAGGAGACAGATCGGAGCGCTGGAAGCCGTTCAGTCTGACAGCCCGAACACGTTTGACTGGCAACGCAGCCTGTGTCTACTCTTCCATTGCTAGAGATCCCACACAAATATAGTAGCGCCACCAGAGAGGGGAAGAGGGGTGAAGAGCAGGGAGGGGGTAAGGGATCCTGAGCCTGGCGGCTCAGAAAATAAGTTGTGAGGCGTCCCTCTCACACAAAGGCAAAGCCCATAGCTCAGTCTTTTCTCAAAATGAAATCGCATGTGAGCTGAATATTAGGAAGTGTGCATGGCTTCCAGCAACCACGAAGCCATTATAGCAGAGCCTGTAAACCACATTTTCACCAGCAGACAATGCCCCTTTGTGCTTGTTGTGTGGCTGTCCCCTCTTGCTAGAAGCTGAAGAGAATCATTGCACATTTAAACTGCAGAGATTAGAGTAAAGATGTGAGGAAAGTGATAAGGGCAAGGATGGAGAGGCATGAATAAAGAAGAGTGTCAGTTTTAGATCTTTACTTAATTAGTGGCAGTACTGTCAGGAGGAACAAGTAGGACAGTCTGCCCTCATTTAGCCCCGTAGCGGTGGGGATCTTTGATGTGGTTGCACATGGAATGCTGTTGTTCATTCCTTCCTGCAACAAAAGCCACATGTTTTTATTTTTTGAAAATAGGACTCTGCTACTTCAAACTGTGAAGGCACACGGTGAGGTATGTAACGTATAAAATTAATGTCATGAATGCTAACAAGCAAAAGGCAAGTCAGAGACAACTCTGCCAACCTGGAGCTGTGCCAGTTGTATTGTTCTTATGCATTATGTGTTTGATTCAAGATGGTAACAGATGGAGACAAACATCCTCTTTCCAGTCTGTGCATGCATTACACCACTGCCACACACATTTAAGCACAGCCTTATATGAAAACACAAATACACACTTATATACACATTTTCAACTTTTCAACTATTGTCATCAATGTTTGTCCCTTTCAACTCTTTTCATCGCTGTTAAGGGACTCTTTCAGCAAGGGTCATTCTAGGTTCTGTCACACTCATTCAAGTGTAAATAGACTTCAAAGAGCCCCCAAATATTGAATTTGCATTTATTTCCCTCTTCAGAGGGGTTCAGCCTCCCGAGCACCATCTGACTCACCACAGAATCCAACCAGATTCAAGTAAAAACCCAGTGCTGGTTTCCTGACAAGTGTCCGTGCCACTTTCCTCTGCAGACGTGAGACGACTCCTGGAAAGTACTTGGCTAGCCTTCAGGGCTTTTCATCAGTAGGAAACAAGGGTGTGGTGCCTCTGAGCCTGCAAGCCAAGGAGCTCAGGAGAGTTCTTAGAGGCATAATATTGTCATCCCTCATAATTCTGATCTTTTGCACAGTAAGTGATTATTTTCAATCATTCCAATTGATTTCAAATTAAAACCAAAAGAAAATTTACCATTTTCAAATGTTGTTGAACTTTTTCACGGGGACAGCAGAGTTGCATTGTTGCATGCAACGCTGTTACTTTGATTTCTGTGGGCTTGATTCCCAGTCACAGATTAAATAAACCTAATTGGAGACTAAAATTTATTTTCAGCGAGGTCCCTCTTTTCAAATCATTGCTTGAGTCAAGGACTTGGCTTAATTGGAGTCCAGGAAACCACCCATGTGTCCAAAGTGACTGAATGTTTCCTCTCATCATCTCCATCACTAATCAGTAGTGGCATTGCCTGCGTACAGTTAGCACCCTGAGCCACGTGGAGCTAGCATAGTAAGGTAAGACTTTCTCTCCTTTTGACTCGGAGCCTGAGGCGTCCATTGAGGTAACTGCACACTAATCCCCTGATTGCTGTGTTTAGACCCAGCATGTCGCTGCTCCACGTCAAGGCGGCCACGACTAACGACGAGCTAATGACACAACGATGACAAGGAGCATTTGTAAACCCAATCAGTAGCCTGGAGTCTGGCTGCCTGGTGATTAGGTTAATCAAACTATATACTGACTGAATGACTGGCTCACTGTCTGCCTCTTATGTCATCACACTGATTAAAGGGGAAAAGTTGTGTTCAAGTCCGTCAAGCCTTCTCTGCTAACACAAACGTCTCTCTGCCAGGTTGGCAGTGTCAGCACAGCTCGCTGTCATGATACTGGGGCTCCAATAGCTGGGACACTCTGACAGCTTAAGGATGTCAGTGTCCCAGCTATTGGGACACCGAGATTCTATTCTTTGTGACATGACAAAAAATAATCATAAAGCTGTTTGTTGTGGGGGTACACACTCATATTCTTTTCTAGGTCACACTTAGATTTGTAGACAGTAGATTCAACAACTTATCCCATAGGAAAGGCAGATTGGTTAGAAACTGTGTCCTGTCAGTGCATGAGTGACCACAGAACACAGTAGTCAGTAAAATATTTTTTTAAGGAAGACACAAATTGGAATGTTATAAAATCAAGAAAGCAGTCACTGATATTTTTCAGTTAAGTCCTCTGCTGTTTAGTCACCATGTCAGTAATTCTGCTGGGCTAAGGCATCAGGAGACCATATGATAGTCCTGACCAGCTATTACGGTGAGGTCAGACAGCATTTAGAGGGGGAAACGTCACAGTCATCATGATGACATGTGCTGCTCCTCTCTGACTCAGCACAAGGAAAAATTTCATCTCAGGACTTCTGTGTGTGTGTGTGTATATGCAGCAGTTATACAACTGCGTATGTATACTGTGATACCACGGCGTGTCTGAGCTCATGATAGTCATGTCTGTGACCGTGAGAAGAGTATTTGCAGCAGACAGAGTGACCTCACGGAAGACAGACTATGGAGAAGACATGGAGGGGCCACTTCTGCTGCACAGCTGAGAGGGAATCCCTCTCGTTTCCTACTGAGCTAATACAGAAGTGAACAGCTGTAAAGAAAGTACAGCCTGCTAAAGTTTATTCCAGGGCAACTCCTGCTGCAAAATAGGAATCACACATACTTTTTAAATTCTGCATAAAATTATGAAATGTTATAAGGCTAAAAATCTGATATATATGTGCAGTATTTTAGGTGAAAGTATTACACGGATATTTACACTTGATCATCTTTCAGAGAGCACAGATAATACCTTTCATGTTCAAATTTGCCTCTAGTGAAGCAAGAACGCACACTTCGGTGGCCCATTACTGGTGGAGTTAGTGGCATTGTGAGTTATTTGCTTCCCCCAGTGAATAGGCAAAGAGAAAACTAACATCCCATTTTGAAATGCAGTTTCTACAAAAATCACTTCCCTGTGGTTAAAGTTATGTTTTTAGGGGAGGGTAGAAGCAACCCAAAAACATGTTTTATTGCACCAATGATAATTAACTGTATGTAAACAAGTTGAGAAAAAAATTCTGGGAAAATAGAGCAAAATAGGGAATCAGAAAACATTTCATAGCCTGCAGCCTCTCATGTCCTATCATTATCTGCATCTTTCCTCCACCGTAATTAAGTTTTTTCTTTATTGCTTATGGGAAGAGGGAAAGGCTATAAGGATGTTTTGAGTATGATTAAAGTTGCTCATAATGAAGTGAAGATTCAGTCTGGAGGAAGGATTTTGTCTGTGAAAAACATTCCTTTTAATCCTTTGATGGTGACAGAATGAGTTCTTTGGGCCTCAGATCTCTGCTAAACTTTCACACATGATAAAATAAAACCCTCCATTCCTCCTGGGTTCTATCTCATGAAAAAAAGAAGTTGCTCTCTCCTGATATGTTCCTGGACATGTGGGATCGACATAAGTTTAAGTCATTTTATTTGCTGCCGACCAGACCCATGCCCACCCATTAAAGTAATTTGTGGGTTTGTATGCAATGGTAATGTTAAAAACAAAAGCGCACAGCAATCCACTTTATGCTTAGTCACAGGCAGTTTTTGCTTTAACTGTCGTCACTGCAACAAAAAGGGTGTTATTGACAACAACACAGGGAGGGGTCTAAACAATTACACTTCACTATCTGAGTCAAACTCAGGTCACGTCTCTTTCATATGTAGCTGCAGCAGCAAAAAAACTAAACTTGCGGAACAAAAATTGTTTACTCTGAACTAATCAGAGGTGGGTAGTACTCAAGAGCATTTACTCATTTACATGCACTCGAGTAGTTTTGTTAGAAAAATGTACTTGTGAAAGTACAGTGTAGCTGTTTTGCAGGATGCTTTTTACTTGTAGAGTTACATTTGGGGTGAAAAAAAATGTACTTCTATTTACAGCTCAATGAGTAAAAAAGCTTGAAATGAATTTTAAAAAATCAATGCACAAAATGAACAAAATAATCAAGGAAATTAACACAATGAATAAACTCAGCAACAAAATGAGCAAAAATATACAATAATCATCAACAAATGGAAAAAATAAGGCACGAAATGAACTAAAACAGAACAAAATAATCAAGTAAATTCTAAAATACAAAACATAACAAACACAAATGAACAATATAATCCAGAAACTGAGCCAAAAAACTCAACAAAATAAGCAGCAAAATAAGCAAAAATGAGCAAGGTAATCATGTAAGTTAACAAAGTGAACAAAATAAGAAACAAAATGTTAAAAGTGAACAAATAATGCAACAGTGGTGGTAAAAAATAACAATTATAATGTAAGTTTAAAAAAAGTACAAAATAATCACCAAAACTGAGCAAAAATCAAAAAAAAAATTGTGTTGGATACTTTTTTCCTCGTACTCAAGTACTTAGGTTTATGAGTACTTCCACTTCAGTCATTAGAATGATAAAGTAACAATACTTTTACAGTACTTGAGTACTGTTTCTGTGTACTCTACTCACCACTGGAAGTAATTGCAGCTTATTACATGTTAGTAATACATAAATTAGCTTCCAATAATACTTTCTTTTCTTTCTGCATTCCCTGGCTTACCATGTAATAAGCTGCGGGCCAGGCCTGTGGTTTAGGGCGTAGGTTTAAAACAAAATTAAGAAACAGAAAATTGCGAGAAAGGCTTTTCCTTAATTTAGCTGTCCACCATGCAGGATGGATGACATCATGAGGAGTCTAATAACAGTGATGAGGATTTAATCATTTTAACGTACGGGTTTATATGAAATATTATCAGCTCGTAAGTGAGGTAGATGAACCGTAAAGAAATGACATCATAGAAGTAGACTTAACCTCATCCGCTATGTGCATTAGTTTTTTGAAATTGGGCAAAAAAATTTTATGTTACGATAATTTCCTTCCTTGTTATTCAATTATCCAAGCATTTTCAGTCTGCATATTTCTCAGCCTCCATGTAGATTGTTCCTGTTTCTATTCCTTTTCACTTCCACTTATTGAAGTCTTGTCTAGACGTTATAAACCCCTTAAGGCATCTGGACGGGCCTGTTCATATACCAGTTATTCATTACCACCACTAGTAGTGGGTAGTACTCAAGTAGATTGACTCTCTTACATGTGCTTGTGCAGTTTTTCCCATAAAATGTACTTCTGAGTTGTTTTGCAGAATACTTTTACTCTTACTCAGTTTCATTTGTGATGGAAAATGTTCCTTCACCTTATTGAGTAGAAGTAAAAAACAGAGAACAAAGGAGAAACCAAGGAAGAAGAACAAAATAATTAAATACATAATCAGTTTTTAAAAAATGGAGCAAACTCATGCAAATGATCAAAAATGGATAAACTAAGTAACAAAACGAGGAAAAATGTACAAAAATAATCACAAGAAGCAACAACTTGAACAAACAAATTAACCAAATAAGCAAATAATGAACAAAATCATCCAGAAAATTAACAAAACTGAACACAGCAGTCAAGTAAATTGTACAAAATTAAAAACAAAATAAGCAAAAAGGAAGGAAATAATCAAGTAAACGATTATCAAGAAATTGAACAAAAGGTCAACAAAATAAGAAACAATGTGAGCAAAATGACCAAATTATTCAAAAAGGCAAGACAAAATGAACAAAAAACCAACTAAGCAAGAAAAATATGAAAAGAGTAAATTAGTCAAAATGAAAACCACAAAAGCAGCAAAAAAGATAGAAAAATAATGATGGAAATAAACCAAAATGACCAAGGTACCTCAATCAATCAATCAATCTTTATTTGTATAGCGCCAATCATAATCGCCGATTATCTCTAGGCGCTTCACAATTCA